>JASCZI010000484.1:16149-27802 GCA_036250425.1 Stylosanthes scabra | reverse complement strand
TCTCCTATTTCTCAATCTTGTTCCTTTTCTTGATAAATCTTTAGTAATTGTTGCAGTATTATAATTGATTTTTTTATTGTTATTTGTTGCTGATCTTGATTCATTTTTTTGGTTTAGTACTAGATTGCTATTGTTCTCTTGTTTGATCTAATTGAAGAATTGGTAAGAAAGTATTGGTTAATCCCCTTTCCTCGTTGGGAACGATAACCCACTCTAGTGGATTACTACTTGATTCGATGCACTTGTCGTATTGTTGCGAATCGTGAAAAAATTTGCCGCATCAGATACTCATTAAAAATTATCATGTTTGTACTTAATACTTATAGATATTAGTATATTACAACAGTAAATTAATATTAATTAAAATTAATATATATGCTTATACAAGAAAAGAGATATTTTATAAAAATGAAAAATAAAAAGAGGGAGAGAAAGTAACACAAAGTCACAAAGCCACCAACAGTTTTTTTTATAGGCAAGAAGCGAACTAGATATCTGAATTAACCAGTCTTACATGTAATAATGTATCAATTTTATGAAAACTGAGCAGCTACCATTCTAACACTTACTGTTGATAAAATGAGAGGAAATTAAAGCATTGAAATCATGTAATTGAAGAACAAGTGTATGGAGAATTAGTGGATTTGAGGGAAGCAGCAGGGAATAGGTGGATCATTCATGCGCAAAGCAAAAAAGAACAAAAATAGGGAAATTCATGTCTAGAACAAAAAACAGGGAAATTCATGTCTAAAACAAAAAAAAAAAAAAACAAAGACACAGTTAGAGAAGAGATGCTCACAGCCACAGGTTCGATGACGTCGAAGGTTATCGGCGGAGGCTGGCAAGAGCACGGACAGTGGAGCCTGCTGCGACTGTGGACGCTATTGTAGGCTGCGATGTAGAGGCTGTCATGGGCTACGAAGTGGACGATGCTTTGGGCTGCGACGGAAGGTGGCGCGAGCTGCGGTGGTTTCCGTCGCTGGGATCGTCGAGCTGCTGCTTCTCTCTCTCAACGAGACTGAGTTCGTCACTTCATTTCTCTCACGAAGGGCTAGGGTTTCAATTACCCTCTTTGTTGTTTGAATGAGAATGAGTACTGGAATGTGAATTTGTGATTTTTTGTTTTTTTATTATCTTTTTAGATAAAACCACGTCATATAAAGGATAAATTTTTTAAAAACAAAACCAGCCAGACCGCAAAAAAATGTACTGTGTTGATCGGTTCATCGCCGGTTCATCCGGTTTTCCAACCGATCTTGTGCTCACTGTTTTTTCTAAAGGACTGGACAGGATAAAGAACCGGTTCCCGGTTTTTCCGGTCGAACCATCCGATTAGGTCCGGTTTTTAGAACCATGAATTCCGTTGACAAATGTCTTTGGGCTTTGGCATAGGCTTTTCTGTTTTCTTTTTTAAATTACTCTTTGTTTATTAGAGAGATTTAATTATTAAAAACAACATTATTTACATGAATGATTATTTTCTATAATATTTTGAAAAAATAATCAAATATTTTTATACACTGATAAATATATTCTCACGTTGTATTTCTATTTAGGGTTAACTATTTTTTTTCTTATAAAGTTGATAAATATCAAAATTTTCCTTCTTAGAACTTCATTTGTTTCATGTGTATCTCAGCCCAACAGATAGTATGATACGAATTTTGATGGGCAATATCTGAAGAAAAAAAAATCTTACATCAAGGAGCTAACCCTGAAAAAGAGCTTTATAAAAGCTTGAACACTTCCACCATATGAGCTAGCTTTTTTGTGTTGATGGTTATTCCAAGTTGTTGTAGCTTTAACATTGGTGCTTTGTTGGGAGTTGGCAGGCTCACCAAGACTGGTCAAGAATTTTTTTTCTTAAAAATCAAGTCATGTTCACGTTGTAAATATAGCTTAACCGATAATCAAGGAACAATCAGATTTAGAAAAGATGGTCACAATGCAAAACAATAAACCAAGAGTATTTCGTCTCAGCTCATTCTCCCTTGAACTTATGATCAATAAAAAAGTACTAAATCTAGCTCGAAAAGTATGAGATTTGTGAGTTTTTAACTATCAATTACAACTAAGTTGCTACTCGCACGTTGCGCCCGGTACTTTGATTGTTAATGGGCTCTTGACACATAATTAATAATTTGGAACATGTGGAGAAGCCCTGATTAACGTGTATTTTGATTGTGAAGCTTTAAAAAAATTGGTTGTTTTTGTGTGCAATAATAAGAAAAAAGTATACACTGCAAGGTGGCCCATATGACACAATAGAAGTTGGATTTTTTTCACTCTTTAATCATTTCATATTTTTCCAATACATTGTTAAAAAAAAAATATCAAGCATATATTCCGTTATTACAACCAAATATATTGAAGATTCATCTATATGATTTTATAATTAGATCTATAATGTTTTGTTTTACAACCAATTCATTATATATATGCCGGTAATGCTACCTTTAAATTCATTGCATTAACCATAAAAGTTGTGCCTTAATGCAAAACATATCCATTAACTTAGGTAACCAATACAATAATAGCCAATAATAACCAATGACAAGTGATCATTCAAAATTTAAAAATAGATCATCAAACAAAATAAAAATGAACATCCAAAATTAAAAAATAGATCATCCAAAAAATTAAAGTGATTATCTAAAATTAAAAAAATTAATTTACAATATTGGTGTGTATAAACTCCCAAATTTTGGACTCTTTCTCTTCCATTGTTTGAAGGAAGCACCGTTGGGTCATTGTCTCCCTATTTCACTACTAAATCATATCATTAAAGGAGTCAAATCATGAGATCTATAGTGTTGTTCTTGTTGTAGCTCATCTCATTTTGTAGGAGATGAGTTAACTGGGTGTGATGTTGCAGGTATTTCTGCGAGTTGAGACAGAAACAAGAACCATTCTAGGTTTCTTAACGGACCAGATGGACGGTGCTGTCCAAATAGGATAATGTAGAAAGAGAACTCTCAAAGACCGCTTCAGATTCAATGGGTTGTTGTGGTTCCACCTGGGTTTTCCATGCCTCTCCCCTAACCCTTATAACACCCTATTCGTTACTAACAGTGACTTTCTGTTAGCAACAACAGTTTTCCTAATTATTTAGTATTTTCTTCGTAATTGCTTGTAAATTGGTCTGCAGAATTTTTGTGGTTCGAATTCACGAAATCCGTGTATAATCGTTTGACATCTTGTGACGAGGCGGAGCTAAAAAAGAAAGAAAACTTTGATCGCCGTTGACCACCGTTGATCGGCGTTGATCGGTGGTTGACCGGCGTTGACTGGTCAATACTAGTTGATGGTTGACCAAGTGAACCATGGGTTGGTTAACCCATTGAACCGGTTCAATCAAATGAACCAGAGCTGAACCAGGGCTTAGTCGCGAAGCCCCAAAAGCAGCTGATTCGTCCCCACTTCGCCCCGGCAAGCTCAAGGCCGGCCTGAACCTTGAAGCCGAATCATGTAATGACGTGTTTGATGACAGAACAATAGCCTTACAGAAAAACAAAACTTTGTTAGAAACGGATGACAGAAAGTCACCCGGGTTAGGGATTCGCTCCGATTCGAATCCCGGGCTGCTCTTCGGAGCCGGGCCAGCTTCCTAGGGAATCTTGGGCTAGGTATCCACTAGTCTCAGTGTCATTTACGCTGATTCTAAGATATTTGAGGAAGAAAAGTAAAAACAAGTGATCAAATAATACCCGGTTTGAGATAACTTTACGTCACGTGCACCGTTTTGAGTTACTTGGTCCCCAAGTAACCCTTTTTCTCTCTCCCCCCTAGATATTTCGGTTCTCTCTCTCTTTCCCCTTCCTTTCCCACTATTTTTCAGCTTCCAAAAAGCTTCAAAGAAACTCCATTGATAACCAAACAAAAGATTGAAGTTCTTAGTGATCCAAAACTCTGATAAAAAATCTAAATCGATAAGCTGACTCCATTTTTCATTCTGATTCTAATGGTGGTACTCTTTTCATGATTTGAGATAAAAATTTCTTGCTTCTCTTCCCCATAATTTCGGCCATGATGAGCTAGAACTCATGGTTGATTTTCTTCCATTTTTGGTTTAGAATTCAAGTTATACACACTCCCAAAGTTCCAAAAGTCAAGCCCTTTGTTCATAGAGCAAATTAAAACCTTACCTTTCCTCTTCATCATCATTTCGGCCATGGCTCCCTAAGTGGTGACTAAGAGGTGTTCTTGCTGATCCTATGGTGTTCTTGAGGTCTTATAAGTGGTATTAAAGCTTGGGAACTTCAATTAAGGTAAGGGTTAGGAAATTAGGTTTTATGTGTTCATAAATTATATATTGCCCCTTTTTATAATTGTTCTTGATGTTGAAATTGATGTTTATGTTAATCAAATGGAAATTAATTATGTTGTCGTCTTTGTTGTTTGGTCATTTTTGGCAATGATTAGTGATGATGGTGATGCTTGGCCGAATTGGCCATTGATGTTGGGGCCAGGGTTTAATTTTAGTAACTTTGGGGAAGTTGTGTAATTTTGATAAGTTTGGGAGTTGGGTCTAAAATATAATTAGTTATAAGTTTAGGGTAAATATTCTTAATATGCTAAAGTATTGGGCCTAGGGTTAATTATTAGTAAATGTTGGGGTCAAAGTGAGAATAATAGAAACTATAACTTAGTCAAATTTTCACTAAGTTAGTAAACCAAACCTAGAGATAGCGATTAGACTGGAACTTAGTTAGACCAAAAGACTTTATAGGGAGTTAAATCCCTTTAAGATAAGCTACTTAATTTAGTGAGGTAAAGTGGTAGATGTCTAGACTTTGAGTTAGAATTTGGAGCAGAACTCTGAAGATAAACCGACCGAGAAGCTGGTAATGGTTTATTAAACTATTTTACTTGTGGTTAAACCAAAGATTCGGTTTAACCAAATGAACTAACTTTTGAAACTAATTTAGAACTAAAGCTAAGGTACAATTCAGCTGGGTGACAACTCAGTAAGTCACGACTGAACCGAACCGAGTTTTCGGCTTGGTTTATCTTCGAAATTCTAAGTTAGTAAGTGTCCGGCTCAAGGAAAATGACTAAGTTAAATGCCTTAAAGTTCTAAGTGACGATTAGATCGGTTTAGAGTAATTTGCCATGTTAAGGACCAATAGGAGTACTAAGTAAGAACGAACGGGTATCTAGGAGGTAAAGTAGAGGTAATAAAGTTAAGTGAGGCATAGCGCTACGTTCTGAGAATCATATCGATTCCAGAATTGTTTTATGAACTTCTAAGTGGTTGATTATGGTTCAACCGAGACATCAATCTAGTCTTCTTAAGTAAACGTTGTTTCATAATACTAAGTTTATAGTTGAATCGATTTTCGGTTTAATCGGTTTAATCACCGACTCGAGTGATCCCCAGAACACTTAGGCTAAGTTCTAAAGATTTAGATGGTCTCTTAATCCTAGTTGACGTCAAAATGGGAAATGAACAATTGCTTAAGTATAGTGACTGGCTTAGTAATTAATAAGAGGTAATTAGACCTTCAAACCATGAGTCGAATAGAATTACGACCAAAATGTATAAGTTAGAACCATAGTACTACTTGTATAAGTATGTGAACCCTTAATCAATGACAGTATGTAGGGTGAAGTTTATTGTTAGGACTCTTACAGATAGAGGCTTATATGTATTTATGATATAATGAATGATGATGTATGATAATGTTTGTCTTATGTGCTGAGGACGGTGGTTTGTCCCGCTCACACTTTATGATTTATGGTTTATGAATGAACAATAATGTTTATGCTTATTTATGATGTGGCTTTATGCCAATGATGTGATTTATGAGTTCAATGAAATTCTGTGGGGATGCTCACTGAATAATGTGTCCAGACTGACATGAAAATTTTCCCTCTGCGGATACCTGTTTCCCACTTGTACGTATATCTTGGCTTTCATGCTCGCTTTTTTATTGTCTAGACGGATGTGGTTTATCCATACGGACCTTTTATCTAGACTGATGTGGTTTATCCACACGGATACATATATAGACTGATGCAAGCGGAAAATCATATTCGGACTCGTTTCGAGTAACGTCGGGTTGCGGGTAGTCAACCGACGGATGAGCTCATGGCCTGCTTAGGGCTAGACATGCATCATACCTTGTTTGCATCATTATTCTCTGTGATTCATTATCCTCTATTTGCTTTGTGCTATACTTGTTGTCTATTGTGTTTGCTTGGTTATTTCTTAACTGTTAAGTAGCTATAATTTTTGCCGTAACTATAACTGTGGTAGCGATTTCGAGTATGACCATATCAACGACTACGCTAGCCTAAGACAATCAATCACGTTAGCAGCAATTAAGATAGGGAACCTAAGAAACATATTAAGCTATAAGTGACTGACCAGAACATAGATGGATGTCCTAGGGTGTTTCCCTTAGAAGAGTCTCCCGTAGCACGTACCTTACTGAGGACTTTAGGTTCTCACCCCTCACTTATTTTCCCCCGCGCACGATATGATCTTAGAGACGATGTCGACAAGGAGAGACGGATCGAGGATTCCACGGGCTACACGCTCGTCTTCCCAACCAGTTCTAATGGTTCTTCTGCTACTTCACGACCCAAGAGACAATGTGGCTTCTCTAACGGAGATGATCATTCCATTGGCCCTCGCCCCAGGTCCTCGTGTATGAGAGCCACTGCTTATCGCTGTTTGTTCGCTCGTGGTATGTGAGGCAACCGTTCTAGACAAGATTGATAGAGAAATCTTTGCACCTTTATTTTGTGATGTATGTACAGTAGATAGAGTCTTTCCCTCACTTCATAGTACTTTCGAGGGTTAGGTATTTTGCCAGTTTAGGGGATGTTAGGATGAGCCAGGTTCAAGGCTTAGTATGTTTGTGGAAGTCTGTAAGATATATGTATGTATGATAGTACTCATCTCATATGACGCTTTTATATTTCAGTTGTATAGACTCTAAGTCTTAATGGTCCTTTATATTATATGTATATTGTTAGCTAAGTTCTATCTTATTTCCCCGATGATATTCCCTATGCGCACGTTATTATCAGAATTTCTTGTACGTATGGTTTAATTAGTATGCGATTCGTGTTCAACGCGACTGGCTCATATATATATATATATATATATATATATATATATATATATATTCTTAATCATGATAAGCTAGGGCCCTAGAGATCACTGAATGGTAACTCTCAATTACTAGTACTACAGCCTAGGAATTGGGACGTTACAACCTTCACTCACGCTACACAACAACAAGAAGATATAGCTGGAGGACTAGCATCACCTCCGCAAGAAACGGATCCGGGCCAAGGGAAAGGTGAAGGAGGAGTTATTGGCTCTATTGGTTTTTTTCTAATTGGCTATCTAGACTTTTTCATCCACTAAACACTAAAATAAATGTCCCTTCATAGATAGGAAACAAAGTCATAAATATAGCTGTTAAGTATTTCATTAGTGCTACATTTCCCACAATCAAATTTCTTGATTGGAAAATAAAACCCAAAAAATCATACACGACAAAAAAAACTACCCTCAATAATTCAGTCCTCACCTTCATTTATCTTGACTTTTTCCTCTACCCATCTTTTATGCTAAACCTATTAGTTGAAAAATGGTCATCTTCCTCGTTGTCATTCTTTGTTTGGAGAGAGGCAGACTGTACACAACAAATAACTATCTTCTACAAACTTGCATTTGAGGCTAGATAATAGATACACACTCTTCAAAAGCACCCTACAAAAGTCACTGAGCATACTTTGCTGAGAAATAATTTCAATCTTGAGATTAACAACTGTTCTTCTTGACATTTGAAGTGAGTTTCTTAACTAATTTTTATAAATAATTATATTGCTCACGTTTGAGAATTATTCAAGGATTCGTATAAAAGAAGAAAGAAAAAATCCTCTTCCAATATTGCAAGAACTTAAAACTAATTACAAACCTCTTATTAGAGGATTCTTATAAATAAGCTCATCATTTAGTTATTAAATAGTGTATGGTCAAGAGTTGAAAGTTAAATTAAATGATACAGACTTCCAATTTTGGTGTTCAAAACATATTAATAACATTTGATATTAATAAATCTGGTGATCAACTTTTTGGGTAGAATAGATGCTTGAATTTTGTCAACCATAAGATATCAATAAATAACATTAAAAAAAACTGAAGACTAACCTTTTGATAAAAATGTAACATGTCAACATTTGAAATTACATTTAGTGAACTTGGATAAGATATCGCAGACAATCTCAAAATGAGCATTAATATTCTCGCTGAGACAATGGCAGTTCACTTCCATAATTGATGATACTGCCAAAAGAATTATAGAACTGCCAAAATACAGAGAAATATTATTATTTACTTTAGATGAACCTATTAATGAATGACCAATGCAACAACTTAAAAGTTGAACCAAGACTTTTCTAAGCATTTATTGAACCTACTGCTTCACTAAAATATGATTTTTGTAAAGAATTGTGGTCTTAAGAATAATGAATAATTAGAAAAGTTACTATCCTATTCTCATGTTAGTTCATGAAATCATTAATAATGTTAATAGTAAAAAAGAAATGCCTTTAATTTTTTTTTTTTATCGCAATTGAACCATTTGTAGCCTGAAGTTTTCAATTTTCAAATCGACATCATCACTTGCATAGCATTTGACATTCTTATATGTATAAAACACTCAACTTTTTATTTTAGAGACTAATACAGTAAAATAAATAGGGAGAAAGAGAGATGAGCATACCAGAGAGTTGCAATTCATGTAAATAACGTAGATGGCATATCAATGAATAAAACAAATTATATATCCATGTTAAAACTAAATGTTACCACCACATGAGCCTTGTTTGGATGACTTGGACATCAAAAATAAAAATAAGAAAATATATAGATATTTTTTTGATAAAAAATATATATTTGCAAAGTGACTCAGTTTCATACGACAAAGAGCGACATAATGACTCAATAGACAATATTTACGAAGAACAAATATGTCAATTAACTTTTACATAGTGATAATGAAAACAAGACGACAATTATAGGTTGAAAAAATCAAAGGTCAATAAAATGTTTATATATGCAGAGAATTTAAAAAGCAATATACAACAGATAAGCATTTCCTAGATTGAATCTTTGGAGTGTTAAAGAAAAATAGCAATGGTCCCAATTATATATATGATACCTTGTTTTATTTGCATTAAAAGTCATGGTATAAATTCACAATAGCAAGAAGAAAATTCCTTCTTTTCAAATCAGAAAAGAATGAACGCATAGGTGTTAAAAGTTTTCTTAAGATTAAACAAATTAAAAAAAATCTACAAAAGAGAAACAATAATAAGCAAGCATAGGTGTTAAAAGCTTTAACACGTATTTTAAATAAAATTAGTGTATGCACGCGTGCCCTGCACGGGAAAGTACATAAAATTGCATGAAATTTTTCATCTTATATATTTTTAGAAATAAAAGAATAATATAATTATTATTCTAAAAACTTCACATATTCAAGTTTTAAATACAAAATGTAAGTTGAGAACAATGAGTAATAATGATTTATCGTATAAATACAGTTTTGACTTGAGTTTGAAGTGTCTACATTAGGAACCTATCTTTTCAAAGACTTCTCTGTAAACAAAGTTTATAATTGAATTCGTAAATGTTCCTGCATGATTATTTAATAAAACCCTCAAACCGCTCTTACTCTTGATAGTGCAACATATAGTTGACCGTGTGAGAAAATTGGTTTAGGCAAGTACAATCCAACATGAGATAAAGTTTGTCCCTAAGACTTATTAATTGTCATGGCAAAAGATACTATTTTGGGGAATTGTCTGCATTGAAATCTAACAGGAATGGTTTCATTTGTTGACACCATATTCATCATCGGAATCAAAGCAACATGACCAATGTTGTTACCAGTTAAGACTTCACAATCTATGACATGATTTCCATGCCTCCTAACTTGTAGTCTTGTACCATTACAAAGGCCATTGAACTGGTCAATATTCCTCAATAACATCACCGAAACACCAATCTTGAGAATTAGTTTATGTCGAGGCAAACCAGAACAACTAATGATATTCAACAATTCTGGACCAAAGAGATCTAGTTGACCCTCCATATTCCCTTCATCCATACATATTGAATTTGGACTAACATATAATAATTTCCCCAAGAATGATAGCCATTAGATGATTGTTTACTTTTTCAACAATGTCAAGTGTAGGAGCCAATATAGTTTTGGCTTGGAATAATTCCTTTCAAGTTATGTTATCCAGAATATTTGGATAAGAAAAATTAACCAACTCATCAAATACATGGTTCGAAGAAGCAATCACAATATCTTCTGGAAGACATATTTTAGATTCACCATCTTGTCACCTATTAGACCATCACCAACTTTCAATAACCAATCACCAAATTGTTTTGCCTCTTCTTGCTCTAAAGTAGTTATTCCCTTGGAGAGTCTCATGTTTTTTTAGTCTGAGCACATGATAAAACTTTCATAGGATGAATTCACAGTTGAATGAACAATATCTTGTCTTGACTCTCGAGGGATGACGGGAATGATTTGTCTAAAGTCTCCACCTAATACAACCACATTTCCTCCAAAAGGCAAATCTATGTTATATATTGGAGAAAACCTCATGATATCACTCAAGCATTTATCAAGTGCTTCAAGGCAGTACCTACTAACCATAGAAGCCTCATCCCAAATTATAAGATTGGCTTTCAATAACAACTTTGCTTGTGGGGAACCAAGTTTGACATTGCTGATGCATGAGCATCATTATAGATAAAACCTCCTAATTCATGTTGTATTCTTCATCTAATTTACTTAGATTCATGCTAAAATTAGTAAAAATAATTATAATTGTTAGAATATGTTTAATTGTGATGAAACACTGGTACTTTGAGTATTTTGTTGATTATTTATAGGAAAAATGAAGAAAAGAAGCTTGAGGAGCAAGAAAGGAAGAGTTTGGAGCATTCTGTGAGAGCCCCCATGCCTAGGCGTCCAAAGTCACTTCTCAGGGCCAAGCCATCCACGCCTAGGTGTGGACATCGACGCCTAGGCATGGCCCATCAGCCTCAAGCATCTCAAGGGCACTCAAAGCCCACGCCTAGGCGTCCAACTCAATGCCTAGGCGTGACCAAGCATCCTGAAGCTCAAGTATAGGCGTCCAGAGACACGCCCAAGCCCCAGTGTGATCTAGAAGCCCACGCCTAGGCGCCAGAGAAGAAGTCTAGGCGTGGGAAGCATTATTTAGAGCATTGCAGAGCGAAGCCACCTTTCAGAGTCCCACGCCTAGGCGTGGACACCAAAGTCTAGGCGTGGGAAACTCCTTGACTTGGCAGATTTGGGATTTTAATTCCAATGCAATTGTTATTCATTTTTATCTCTTTTGTACACCTATATATAGATGGAAAACTTCACATTTGAGGAACCACTTGACACATTGTCATAGTCTAGAACTTTTACATTTTTTTGCTTTAGAGAATACATTCTTATTTCTCTCAAGTTTAGTTCTAGTTCTTTGAAGTTTTCCATCACTTTTCTTGTAACATTCATTCAAATAATAAAGAGGAAATTCAGTTTACACATCTTTTCCTTTGAAGATTCTATCTTTCTCATACTTTCTTTGAAGTTTTTTA
>JASCZI010000483.1:27646-40659 GCA_036250425.1 Stylosanthes scabra | reverse complement strand
AATGAAACCGTCGTTGGCAGGAGACGCGTGCCGGAAGAAGAGCTTTCACTCTACCTTAGAAGCCTAGGTGTTGCAACTTGATCTGGAGAAGCTTTGACGCTCTATCCCAGAAGCTTTATGGCGGCGGTGGAAAGGAGAGGCAGTAGCAGCGATGCCCCGCCGAATTTTAGGGTTTTGGCAAGCTCCTGCTCTCCCTCCGTTTCGCTGGCAACATAACTCTCATGGGCTTCTGGATTCTTCAATTGTGTTATTTGGCCTCTTCATGAGTCAGTGACCTTCTTCGCTGTCTTCTATCGGCCTCTTATCATCTCGTGGAGTGGCGGCAGCGGTGGCTACTTGCTTTGCCTCTTATCATCAACCCCCGCCGTCTTCGTTACCTTCTCCCTTCTCATTATCTCCGTCCATTCGCGCGATTGCAAAAGGAATTTGCAAGAAAGAAGCCACGACGGGGCGGGGAAGGAGATACGGTAAAACAGGGGAAGCATGTATCTTTATATTCGCCATCTCCTGGAACCGACCAACGCAAGCGCAAATGAGCGCTTGATGGAGAGGGCAGCAGAAGCGGTGAGGCTCAGCGCAAGAGATTGGCGAAATCTTGTTTCCCGCTCAACCAGATGACTGAGGGAGCGACAGCTCCTGCTTGCAGGGATCAAACCACCCTTTTAACATGGGTATAGGATCTATATAACAATACTTTTTTTTTGGTGACTACTATATATATAACAATACTTACATCTATTATATAATATTTATAACCATTTCTATTTAATTTGAATATTGTAAGAAAATATTTATAGATAAAAACTAAATTATTTTTAAGTTTATTTGTGTCTATTCATTATGAAAATCATCTTATAATAAATATATATATTTTACATATCTTATTCATTAATTTGTTTTAAATCATATTAAAAATATTTGAGTAACTAGTCTATATATTTACCAAAAAAAAATTTGACCTATATTATTTATTATTTATTCTTTGAGTTTGTTAGAGTAATATACTTGAACTAGGGGTTGACTCACGCTTCGCGCGGAAAATTGCTTATTACTTGGACTGCAATATTAGTCCTCTATTACTTAACAAATTAACTGATTCAACGGGTCTGAGGTGTATCCACTTTTAATTACATGATAGAAATGATTCTGCAGATATTACATGATGATACCTAGTGTGGAATATATGGATCAATAGTCAATATATACTTTGTAAAACAATAAATGATACCTAGTGTCATGGAATAAAATTATCTATTAATTATATATTCTACTTTTTTTATTTACTCTCCTAAAATTAACGGAGTCATAGATAGAATATTTATTGTGGTATTGTAATTTGATAATTTTACATGGAAAAAATCTTATTTATCTATCTCATTTAGTTAATGAGATAAAAATATTTTAGATTTAGTTGTACATCAAATATCAAATAGGCATTATGCACCTTCAATGAGTTACAATAGTATGTGCTACATCTTACATGCTAAAATATTATATGTGCAACATTAACTCACACCAACTATGATATTTCACCATCTTTTCTATTTATGTTTGTTGTACTTTGCCAATTTTCTTTTCATGTAATCCAACTTTTATTCTGGTTTGAAGCCTTTGTAGTTACATACCTCATACCTGTATCAAGAAATTTGAGGAAAAAATTATTTCGTACAATTCAAGTATTTCTCATGGATAATCAAAAATAATATAACTCACTTATCCATCTAAAGATCAACATACATATGTCACATTATTTTTTGTTCTAAATTCATGAAAGAATAATATAACCCTACTTTCTATTCCCTAAAACACGACATCACCCTCCCATTAAAACATGAAATTGGACATGAAATCATGCATTAGTATGACAAAATGTCTGAAAATAACAGGAAATAGATATTAAGAACACCATCTTGAAAAAAAAAAAAAAAAGGGAAACACTAATACAAAAAAATTTTGCATGATCATGAGAACTCACTAATTTGAAACCATTTGGTTCCAAAACCATTTACCTGACTGCATCAGGGTTGTGTTAGTGAAAATTGTCCTTTAATCTGGTTTTTGTCTAAACCTCTTCATTTCCTATTATACTTCTTAGTTAGTACAGTAATGTCAAACTATCATGTCAAGAAATGAAGTCAAAATAATCAACTATTTGAAAAGAAAAAGAATTAAAATTATATATAAGAACCTTGGTCCAAAAATATGGTTAGAACCAAAAACACACAAAACAATTAACTTCATGGGAAGCATAGAAAAGAGATGCTGAACTTTATTAATAGATGTATAGTGCCAAGAATGTTGATGCAACTTTCCAGTGGTTGCAACTTTCCAGTGGTCCATTTTCTGTACTAAGGTGTAAAGGAAGTCAACTTTGTCACAATATACATTTAATGAATTAAAAAATTACTAATCATTCATGCCTCTTCATTAGCATGTTGAATTAAATAACATGGATGGAAATTGATGCCTATTCTTATAAGAAAGGTAAGTCATAAACATCCAACAAAATATGTTTTAAGAGAAAACAAATTAGGTAGAAAATCCAATTGGGTGTGTGCCAAAAATGAGACGTTTCACCATAATAACTGATTATTCTTTAAATTTTGAACTCAAACAAATGTAATAATGAAAGATAATGTAGAACTCAAACAAATGCTGAGAGTTAACAGTGTATTCAACATATAGAAAGGCCAATAGAAGATACAAAAGTAGCACAATGCTGTCTCCCTTTTAGATTTAAGGATGCATGTTATATTGTATGATGACCTATAGCTAGAAGTTTTACATGTCAATCACACTCAAAACTCCTTCTGTTAATTAACTTACTAATACACTATTGATGTTTGTTTTACTTTTAATTAGTTAAATCATATATTACTCCAACCCAGTACCCCTTGTGCCGTGACCTTTTCCATAAACTCTATTGAGTACACAAACAGGACAGAATGAGGACTATACTATTCTATACCATCTCTTGTCTCATTAAGTCATCATAGCTAAAATTATAAAAAACTTTTACCTTCCTAATCATAGATTCCATGCATCTGATGCTCTGGTAAGATGGGAAGAATTACCAAACTACTAAAACCAACACATAATCACGACATCTCCAAACCTCATTACAAATAAAAAATCAAACAGACATACAATATGTTATAAATAAAGTTTTAGCCCCACAGAATCAAAAGTAATTTTTTACCACAATTGAACTTTCCAGTTTTGTTTACCCATGTAACATAATATCCCACCACCTGAAAATACATTCAAATTTAAGTAGTTTATAAAGCCTTTTTTAACCTCAAATCCTCACTCCTCAATCAAAGGTGGTTTTTGTCCACCCAATCAAAAGTGTCATCACACCACACCAACTAAAAATGTTAATAGACATTAATTATTCTCTCTAGCTTACAAAGTAAGTAAGGAAGATACTCCAAGATTTGTCAAATAAACACTTCAACATTGCAATTTGCATTAGTATATATCTAAAAAAAGAACACAGATAACATCCAAAATAAGCTGCTCTTAGGATAAAGTGTCAAACCCAAAAAAGTTGCACAAAACTACTCCCAAGAGTTCCTATGAGAAATTGAGATTAAACGACACAAAAAGGATAAGAGTAGTCAGTAGTCATATCTATGGATGATTGAAGAGCAGAGTAAAATCTACTTCAAGCCTCTTCATTATCCTTCCATCCCTTCCTTTCCAAAAGTATAACTCATAAACACATCCAAAATTAAGTAAGACATTTATCAAGAAAAAACATGTAAAGAACTGCAAGACTACTAAATAGACATAAACAGAGGGGAAAAAATTATCTAATCTCTAAGACTGCCAAAAAAAAAAAACATAAATAATACATTTTTGACACCACCACTTCAGCGGTTCAGAGCACAGCAATGGCGGAGAATAGAAAAACCAGCAATGGACGGTAGCAACAACAGCTCAGTGTCGATTCCTCCATGCTTGACTGCGACGATTGGTTCAGCGTGCTCCGTTGCCTTCTTCCAAAACCAGCAATGGACGATAGCAACAACCACCCCTTTCTTTCTCTCTCTCTCTCTCCAGGTTCTCTCTCTTCCCAACCACTGTCCTCCTCCGATAATACAGCGCCAACAGCCGAGGCGTCAAGTGTACTCTTCTCCTTCGTCATTGTTGGCATTGGGTCTTTCTCTCACGCCTTCTTCACAACTGCAGCAGCATCCTCTGTGGTCGTCGCCACCTTCTTCTTCTTCTCCTCATCCGTAGGTGGCTGTCCTCTTCATCTTCTCTCTATCTCTATCTCAAATCTCAAAAAGATGTAATCTCTCTCTAACACTCCCTCTGTCCATCCTTATGCACAGGCTGACAAGCTTTGTGTTTTTGTTTTATTGTTTTCAAATTTCAAAACAAAATAATTCCCTCCAATGTGTTGTATTTAAAATTCAAAATCCATTATACTACTTACTACACATTTGCAGACCTCCCCTTATGAGATATCAACACTTGTCAATAAAGTGGCTAGCCACTTGTCAAGCATTGGTTGATGACTATCTTGTTATGTTTCACCTATTCTATTTTATAGATTGGTTTTAGTTAGATAGCTTAGCCAGAGTTAGTAAGCTGCTATATAAATACATTGAGCTGAGACTTTGTAATAACTTACATTCAGAAAATATACATTCTTACTTTACTCTTTCTCTCTCTAATTGGGCTCTAGCGCTCTCTCTCTTTCTTTCTTTCTGTTTCTGTTCTGTGAAGGAAGACTTTGTTCTTCCCTGTTCTTGGTTGTTCTTAATATCTTACATGGTATCCAGAGCACAAATAGGTTCAGATCCATGGCGCTCTTTCAACCCTCTCAATTGAAGCTCAAGAATGGATTAATTCCACTCGCCACCAAGCTTGATGAAGACAATTTCGCAATTTGGCAAAAGTCGGTTCTGCTCACCGTAAGAACCCTAAAGCTTGAGAGTCATTTTGATTCTTCAAAGACTCCTCAACAATTTGAAGAGATTACCTCTCCTGATGAGAAAGAAGACAAAGCTTCGGTCACCAAATCCTCCACTACCGAAGGCGAAACACCACCCGTAAAGAAGAAAGCTTCTTCTAATTTTATCAAGATTCTTCAAGAATCTGATAAATATGTTGAATGGGCTCAACATGATTCAGCATTGATGACATGGCTAGACACCTCAATGACTCTTACCTATCAGAATAAGGTGGTTAATTGCAAGACATTTGCTGAGAGTTGGGAAACCCTAACACATATCTTCACTGTCTCGTCAAGAACACGGATTCAGAGTCTCAAGACTCAACTCCGAGCAACTAAGAAGACAAGTACTATCACTGAATATCTTCAAGCTATATCTAAACTTGTTGATTCGTTGCACTCAATTGGCCATTATTTCACTGAGGATGATCACATCCAAGCTATTCTTGATGGACTTCCGGATGAATACGATGGCTATGTTACCTCTGTCATGTCGAGGATGACTACATTCACGATTCATGAGGCTGAAGGCTTCCTCCGAGCTTATGAGGATAGGATAAATCGCAAGGAAAAATCAACTGCAATGGCTCATTTCGCCCAAGCAGCATGTACCCCAACCATTGATCAATCTTTTGGGAGAGGGGGTAGAAATGGACGTGTTGCAAGCAGAGGAGGAGGCAGGAATGGCAGAGGAGGAAGATTCATCAACAATGCAACCAGACCACAGTGCCAGCTTTGTGGTCGTCTAGGCCATACTGTGCAAGTTTTCTACCATAGATTTGACCCCAATTATCAGGCTTCAGCACAATCTCAAGCACCAACAGTGCCCTATGCAAACACATATCCACAGCCACCATCCTCTTCTTTTCATCAGCCTAAGGCATATCTCACTGCTCCATCCACCATTCAAGACTCTACATGGTTTGCAGACTTAGGAGCGTCTCACCATGTGACTGCAGAGCATGCTAATATCATGTAGCATTCTGATTCAAGCCAAACTCCTGATCAAATTTATGTTGGTAATAGAAAGGGAGTACCTGTTCTAAAATCTGGGAATTCTTTCTTATATGACAAATCAAGAAACACTTATTACAAACTTACTAATTTGTTACATGTTCCATCTATATCTCAGAACTTACTTAGTGTCTCTCAATTTGCTAAAGATAATAGAGTTTTCTTAGAATTTTGGCCTGACTATTGTGTAATTTGTGATCAGGTTACTCGGGCACCTCTTCTTCAGGGCAAAGCTAAGGGAGGAATCTACCATTTTGACAGTTTGGTCATTTCAAGAAATCATACAGCTCCCTCAAATAAATCTTTTCCTAAATCTGTTCCTTTCTTAAATTTTGTTGGTCCCACTTTATATTGATGTTCTTTTGCAAACTCTGATTCTGCACAGACAGCATCTATACCTATAGCAAATAAAGTGGATTCTGTTAATAACACTATGAATAAAAATTCTATGCAATGTGGTGTTTTTGATACATCTACTTTGGTTTCTCTTAATACTAATTCTGCTAACACTATTTTTCCTCCAGTTAGTTCTGCTAATTATGTTCCTAGTGTTTTTAACATTACTACTAAGAATCACAGATTGTATGAATTATGGCATAAACGACTAGGACATTGTAATGTTAAAAGTGTTAATGCTGTATTGTCTGCTTGCAATCTTAATATTCCTACTATAGAAGCATCTCATAAAATATGTGAATTTTGTTCTGTATCAAAGATGCATCAACTACCGTTTCCTACTACCAATAATCTTTACACAAAACCACTAGAGTTAGTTTATATTGACATTTGGGGACCAGCCCCGTTCCCCTCTCAAGGAGGACATAAATACTCTATTAGTATGTTGGATGCCTACTCAAAATATGTTTGTCTCTTCTTTCTAACACAAAAATCCCGAGCTTTAATAGCTTTTCAGAGTTATAAAATATTTATGGAGCATCAAGCAGGTTGCAAGATAAACTCACTTCAAAGTGATAATGGCAAGGAATTTACTTCTAAAGCCTTTACTGATTTTTTGAAACAACATGGAATTTTACATAGGCTTTCATGTCCTTATACGCATCAGCAGCAAGGAAGCATTGAGAGAAAGCATAGGCATATTACAGAGACAGGCCTCTCTCTTCTTGCTACTGCTGCTATGCCTTTAAAATTTTGGGACTCTGCTTTTACTACTGCCGTTTATCTAATTAATCACATACCTACACCTGTTTTAAAGATGCAAACTCCTTTAGGTTTTATTCAATAGAAAACCGGATTATAGTTTACTACGTGTCTTTGGATGTTGTTGCTATCCATACTTACGACCTTATAACAAGAACAAATTTGATTATAAAAGCAAAGTATGTGTTTTTCTAGGATATGATTCCCAACATAGTGGCTATAAATGCCTTTCTAAAGATGGCCACATCTATTATTCTAAGAGTGTGATCTTTGATGAAACAAAGTTTCCCTATTCTGATCTATTTACACCTAACTCACAATATGTTTCTGCTGCCAGTTCATTTCCTAATGCTGCAGGATTTATACCTTTGGTCACTACATCACCTTCAAGAGGACCTGCAGATAGAGTTGGGCATATTCCTGACCAGCAATCAGCCCAAACTACTCCACCAGTCACAAGAAATGAGTCAACATCTGCTAGTGTGCCTCTCACAACACCAACAGTAGAGCCTACTGCATCACCTACACAGGTTCCAATTAGTGATAGTGAAGTTGTTTTACCATTTCCATCAGCTACTACTAATCCTATTTTGCAAAAACCTCTTACTACTAATATGCATGCCATGACTACTAGGTCAAAAACTGGTACATTAAAACCAAGAACTTATCTTTCCACAACTAGTAAGGACATTGATTATACTAAACAAATTCCAAAGACTGCTAAGCAGGCCATGCTGATTCCACAATGGAAGCAAGCAATGGATGTAGAGATACAAGCTTTAACAAAGTGTAAAACCTGGACCTTAGTTGATCCTCCACCCAATACTACAATAGTTAATAGTAAACGGGTGTTTGCTTTAAAGAAAAACCCGCAGGGTAAAATCATTAGGTATAAAGCACGTCTAGTTGCAAAGGGATTTCAACAGCAAGAGGGTATAGATTATGAGCAAATTTTAGTCCTATTGTTAGACCCACCACGATTAGGATAATCTTATCAATTGCCCTTACTCAGGGCTGGCCTCTACGCTAATTTGACTTTGATAATGCTTTTTTGAATGGTATTTTGACTGAATCTATTTACATGCAGCAACCTTTAGGCTATATGAGTGGTGATTCTGGCTGTGTAAACCCCATAAAGCAATTTATGGACTTAAACAAGCCCCTCGGGCTTGGTATCACACTCTTGCTAAGACTCTTCAACACTTTGGTTTTCGGCACACCACTCATGATATAGCTCTTTTTGTCAGAAAAACTACCACTGAAATTACTTATTTACTTGTCTATGTAGATGATATTGTTATAACTGGTTCAAATAGTAAATCCATACAACAACTCATTGGTGACTTGAATTCCATTTTTTCATTAAAAGATTTGGGAAAACTAACATAGTTTCTTGGCTTAGAATTCTCAGAGTTAGGTTCTCAAAGTCTACTATTACATCAGTCTAAATATATAAGGGATCTATTACAAAGGGCTGGCATGGTTGATGCCAAACCTATGCCAACTCCCATGGTGTCCTCAATTAAATTATTTCATGCAGATTCAGATTCCTTTGAAGACCCTAAGAAATATAGGTCTATTGTTGGTGCACTACAATACTTAACCATTTCCAGATCAGATATTGCCTTTGCAGTAAATCGATGCTCTCAATTCATGCAAAGTCCGACCATTTCTCATTGGAAAGCTGTTAAACGGATACTACGGTATCTCCAAGGTACAGTAACACAAGGTTTAGTCTTTAATAAGTGTACTAATTACAGGATTATTGCCTTTTCAGATGTGGATTGGGCATCGGACTTAGATGATCGAAGGAGCACTAGTGGATTCTGCATTTTCTTGGGAAGTAACCTTATTTCTTGGAAGAGTGCTAAACAAACCAAAGTAAGCAAATCAAGCACAGAAGCTAAGTTCCGTGCAATTACCACTGCTGAAACTGAGATTCTATCTATTCAGTTACTACTAAAGGAGTTACAAATTGCACCACAAGAATCACCCACACTCTACTGTGATAATAAGAGCACCTGTTTTCTCACTGCAAATCCTGTGTTGCATGGAAGGAGCAAGCACCTTGAGACAGATTTGTTCTTCATAAGGGATCTTGTAAATAGGAAGGAGCTCTATGTTGTTCACATCCCTGCATTGGATCAAGTGGCTGACATACTGACAAAACCTCTAGGCATCACACGATTCAAAGACAAGCTTAGACTAGGTTTCATCAAACAAACCGTATCTAAGCTTGAGGGGGGTGTTAGAGTAATATACTTGAATTGGTTTTAGTTAGATAGCTTAGCCAGAGTTGGTAAGCTGCTATATAAATACATTGAGCTGAGACTTTGTAATAACTTACATTCAGAAAATATACATTCTTACTTTCACTACAAGAAATGCGGAGGATATCGGCGGATTTTTTGACATTTCTGGCCGATTTTAACGTTACCGGGGGATTTACCGGCGGAATTGCCGGTAAAAACGGCGCCAGTAATCTGTTACCGGCGGATTTTAAAAATCCGCCGGTAATTACCAGCGGAAAAATCCGCCGGTAACGTGTTTTGAGTGATCAATTTAATTTCAGCGTTACCGGGGGATTTACCGGCGGATTTTTTCCGCCGGTA
Organism: Stylosanthes scabra; assembly: GCA_036250425.1. Taxonomy (NCBI): domain Eukaryota; kingdom Viridiplantae; phylum Streptophyta; class Magnoliopsida; order Fabales; family Fabaceae; genus Stylosanthes; species Stylosanthes scabra. The sequence continues at coordinate 30,909 of JASCZI010000483.1, read as the reverse complement.
ATTCCGATGGTAATTCCGCCGGTAACGTTCAAAATTTTTTTAAAAAAAAATGCATAAAATATTACCTGGAAAAAATCCGCCGGTAATTCCCCCGGTAACATTGCCAGAATTTAAAAAAAAAATTATAAAAAATAGCAATCTATTTCATTATAAGAACTAATAATGTTATAATGCAACAACAATGATAAAATGTCATCCCCACTTCTTGGCTACAACTCTAATAAATAACAATCAATTGAATCACATAAGAGAAGCTAACATATAAGCCTGTAGAACTAACACTAAATTGAATCACTCACAACAAAAAGCAATCAATTGATTTAGTTTCTCATACAACACAATAAGGTACAATGTAATTCCAACCAAATACGAAGAAAATACATGTAAAATTAAAGAGAAGCTCTCATATTTATTTGATACTTGAACTGAGATGTTCTGCTACTTATCTTACATTGGAATCTTAAACAAACAAATAGCAAGGTACACTCTCAAGAATTCACCGATAAATTCCCCCAAAAATTCGCCGGTAACGTCCGCCCCAAAATCCGCCGATAACGGACGCATTTCTTGTAGTGTTTACTCTTTCTCTCTCTAATTGGGTTCTAGCGCGCTCTCTCTCTTTTTGTTCTGTGAAGGAAGACTTTGTTCTTCCCTGTTCTTGGTTGTTCTTAATATCTTACAGAGTTATACAAATAAAATTGTTGATGTTGTTTATAATATATATAATACTTTTAGTAATAATTACTATTAGAATATAAATTTATTATTTTTAATAAAACTTTTTATTTTGATATAACACTTTTCAACAGAATTTTTATTAAAATTAATAAAAAAATACTAGTCTTAATTATTTCATAATTCACCCTATAATAATATTTAATTGTACAACAATTTTTTTTTATTATATATACAAGTTTTTTTCCGGCCCTTACTAAGATTTCTAAATCCGCCCTATATAGACATATATAATACAAAAAATAAAAAATTGTATAAGTTAATATAATTTATGCTACATAGGAATAAATTAAATTAGGAATATTTTAAATTTTTTACCAAACTTCCATTAAAAAAAAGTATTATTTATTTTGGATTTTACTATAGTACTTGTTAAGGCTATTTATAACAAAATCACTGAAGTTTTCTTTTAATAAATGCAAAGTCCTATGTAAATGAGTCAAAATTAGTAATATAGTGAGCAAAATAAATACACAAAATCAATAATTTCTCTTGTTATTATCATTATTGTTATTGTTATAACTATTCCAACTGATTTGTCATGCTTGTGCTTTAAACTTAAAATACTTGCATTGGTCTCATTCATAAGGCTGAGCTGTTTTGTGTTTGTTTACTTCAGCCACACCCTTCTTCCTTTTTTTTCTCATATTCTTTTTTTTTTTGGGAGGAAAATTAAAGAGTGGCAATTTATTACAATATCTGTCTATTCTATTAATAGTAATAGTAATAGTAATTTAATATTGTCCTTGATGAGTAATAATTCATTAGTTAGTAATAAATAATAATTAATAGATGAGATTGCTTTATGTGGTAGTTATTTTGACTTGGACTTGTGAATAAAGGGGAATAAAAGTTAAGATATTATATTCTAAATTATCTTTTGTTGGGGTCAAGATAAGGAAAACCTCTCCAAATAAAATTTGTTATATACAAATCACCATCAAGTAAGTAGATGGTTAATAGTGTTTGGATTGAACTCCTATTGTGTTGCCATGGAATTCTATTTTTAATTAAAAAAAAGTTGTATTTTGAAGGATTAGTATGTGATTATTACTATGAAAAGATTAAAAAAAACAACTAATTAATATATTAGTTGAATTTTTGATGTACCAAGGATATATTTTTTTTACATAATTGTTTAAACTATATTTATTCTTTTTTATAATTTAATTATATTTATTCTTTTATATAATCCATTGAAACAAATCAGTGACAAGTGTTGCTTGAAATACACATTAATTATTCGAACTAATTTTTTTAAGATTCGGTGAGGTTGATTGATTGAGATAACGGCCATGGACACTTGTGGTTTTTGTTCTTTTCTCCTTTTTATTCCTAATTGTTCTTTTTCACCAAAATAGCTGTAAAATGAGTAAATCACATCATAATCTCAACCACCACAATTAAGAAAAATAGTAATTTCATTAGCTACACACACACCATATCAAATTCTGCTTTACATAAAAAGAATTATATCTACCAAACTCAAACTTCCCAGATAAAATGCTAAGAAGATCATAACAACAATGATCTCCCTGAACAAAATCACCCTAAACCATATATAGTTATCAATATCAATATTGTTCTCATAGCTGGTTGTATGTAAGTAAATACAATCAACCCAAAAAAAAAAAAGAAGAAAAAAAATCAATTCTTGACACTAGCTTGTTCAAGATTGTGTTAGCAAGTTCTTTGCTGGGGTACGAAGAGCAACAGCACTGCGATCCATGCTGCTGAATTTCTTGTAAACTGCCCTAAGCTTGCTTTCTGGAGCAGCAACATGAAAGCTTGCCATGAGTTTTGCACAATCCCTACACCAATTAAAAGGAAAATTCAGTAATCAATATATCAATTTGTTGAGTTGAGACCCCATTTTAATGGAATTGTTGGATAGAATGTTATGTTATGTTACCTTATGTGTTCCTCAGAGTAGCCTGTGTAGTGTTCAAGAGTTTCAGTCCAAGAAGGAACCCTTTCAAGGGTACATCTTGCAGCATACACAGCAGAAGCAGCAATCACAGAAGGGCAATAGGAGATGATAGTAGGATAGTGCAACAAACTAAGTTCAGCAAGGAAGAACACCATATTCTCCATCTAGATTGACACAAAAGTTCCATAACAAAAATACATTATAATTAGGGAACATTTCAACAAACAGTATTTCAAAGTTTGCAATATTTGAAGCTACAAAGAGATGTATACCTCATCATCAGAAGGGGTGGAGGCTTTGATATACCGAACCAGGAACACATAGGGTGTGGGAACGGTTAGGTACCATTCAAGCTTTCTCAAGATTGTTTTCTCCATCACCAGAACCTGTTCTCTAATATAGGCATTGTCTGATATGAGAACAAAGTCATTAACCTGGTAAAAATTGAATAAATGAATTAGCAAAGTTCCCAAAAGCAGATCATAAGAAAGGCTATACATAAAAAAGAGTGATAATTTCTCTCACCTCAGGAGCCCAGATTTCTTCATATTTAGATGCAATCAACATTGAACTTATGCCAACCAGCTGAAGCTCCCTC
>JASCZI010000483.1:2488-18558 GCA_036250425.1 Stylosanthes scabra | reverse complement strand
GATCAACAATGTTGAGGGTCAGATAGAGAGTTTCTGGCATGAGTTCAAATTTTCTATGGACTTCTATCAACCAGTCCACAAGGATTGATCTCATCTTGGCATTTATGTCAGGCTGTGAACCCATATAATCATGCACACGACCATCATCCTGTGTCATCAAAGTCACAGATATACATTAGGTAAAAGAAAATACATAAGAATGAAATTTCAGGAAAGCAAAGACACAATGAAAATAAAACAGGACAAAATTAGAGGATTCAAAGACAGAGCAATGGATTAGAGGAACAGCAAAAGCAAAAACAAGTGAATTACTTCAGTGAGTTTGTAGAACTTGTAGATGTCATCAATGTACTCCACTGCTGCCAATTCATTGTTAATGTCAGTTGCATCAATGTTCACCACCAATTTCTTTGGCATAGTGAGTCCAGAAGCAGCCTGAGATTATCAAATATTGAATGTTATTATTATATAAACCACAATGATACTTATGCAAAAATAGAGGTGGGGAAAGGAAAATAAGAGTTGTTCATTACCTTGCTTCTGGCAGAGAGGACTGAACTGAAGGCCTTAGCATTTTCCCTGTTTACCCCTTCCCTTATCTTTCTTCCATTAGCAGCCTGGGGCTGCTTCTCCATTTCTTCCTCGGATTCATCATCTGAGCTGATGACAATGACTTCATTCTCTGTTGTTGGTTTCTTAGCTGCTTCTAACTTTGTTGTAGCAATGAAGTTCCTCACTCCATTCACAAATGTGGTGCTTGATTTCTGTAGAATAAGAGACACCAATTTTCAGAAACCCAAACCAAGGAGATAGAAAAAAGCAGAGTGATAGAGGGTTACAAACTACAATAAAAAATAAGCACCTTGTTCTTCTCTGCTGCAGCTTGGTCATTAGGATAAAAGTTCCTACAAGAGAAACAATTTGAACTTTTAATCAAAGGAAGAAGAAGAAAACTCTGAATCTATGGCATATAAAAAGAAGCATTATTATTATGGTGTAAAAAGAAACACAAAAATTGGATTATTACTTTGTGTTGCGCTTGGACACATTCTTTTCTGCTTGCTTAGCCACAAGATTACCAATGTCTTGTAGTGCACGCCTATTGTTGTTCCTCCCTTCTGCTGCTGCCACAATAACCTTTTTCTCATTCTCACCTAATAAACACAGACATCAAAGATATTAAGACATAATCATGTAGGAAGAAAGAAACAGAAAGATCCACAAGAAAGAAACACTTGTATCTTACAAAAAGAAAAATAAATAAAAAAAATCAGAATTAACAAACTCCCAGTGAGAGGTAACAACTTTACAATTTGGGTATTTATTCAAACACTCAAACAAGCAAAAAACGCAACCCAGATAACGAAGAAAAAATTCAATTTTTGCAGAAAAACACAGAGTTGGTGAGAGCAACAACAAAATCAAGAACCGAAACACAAAAACCATATGATCCAAACAAGATAAAGTGAAAGAAGCATTTGCATACCACTGTGTTGTTGTTGTGGTTGATCGATAGCGAGAGCTATAGAAGAAGCCATGGTGGTTGTTGTATCTTGTTGATGAAAAGAAGTAGCGAAAACGCCGCCAATGGTTGAAAAGAGAGACGAAAGAAACACGTGGAGACGACCGCTGCGCCTCTCTCCTCCTCCTTCTTCTTCTTCCACCGTCGCCACCTCTGTCTTCGCAACGTTCTTTCCTTTCTTTCTTTCTTCTTCTTCTTCTTCTTCTTCTTCTTCTTCTTCTTCTTCTTCTTTTCGTCTTCCAAGTGTTTGTGAAAATGTCTCAGTGAAAATGAAAGAAATGAATGGGTGAGTGAGAATAAATGATAAATGAGTCGATGCAATGCAACGTTTGGGGAATTCATTTCATGCGAACTAATTTGCTTTGTCTTATAAGGGGAATAGTGTTTGCCTTCAACGGTCGAATTTCTTTTCTTTCGATCCACACCGTTCGATTCTTTCAGCTGAATCTAACGGCTAGTGTTTACTATTTTACTCAGTTGGCTTAAGTGGCAATTTTCATTCTGCTAGCCGTTGGGTCTTAACGCTCATCAAAACAAACGCTCTGAATGTTACCGCTCCTTCCTTAGTCCTTACACATTCACTTTTCTTTACTTTTTTTTTTTTAATTTCTAAATGCATGGTTTTTTTAAAAAATTATTTTTCCTTTTTTTTCTTTTTTCAATGTAACAATAGAAAAATATCTAGGCTTTTTTTTTTTACATTGAAAAGGTGGTTAAGAAAAATAGATTATTTTCTATTTAATTATTTCTATTTGCATATTAAAATTAGCCACTAAAATCAACCACCATATATAATACAAATTGAAATACAAAATATATATATAGTTTAATTTACTTTTAGTGTATATTTTATATTTTAATGCGTATTATATACTAATGGCTGATTTTAGTGACTGATTTTGGTTTTACATCTAGTATGAATCTTTATATTTAAGTAGCTATAACTTATTATTTTTAGCTTTTAAATATATTTTGTGCATTATTTTTTATTCCTTAATTATTGCCTAGAATATGTTTTTTGAGTTGTTTACTTTTCTTTGTTGTTGTTAATGATTTTGAAATTACATGCAAGTATGGAAGCTCTTATTAAATATTTCTTTTATTTGTGGTGACTGGTGATCATAATAAATTCATAATGCATTTTCGTTTCACTTATTTTCTTTTTTTTATAAGAAAATTTTCTACGAAGTTATTTGTAAGAAATTTTAGTCTCTTGACAAAATTTAATTATTAAATCAAATTTCAAATCACATTGCTTTTCTACTTGTAGGAGCTAATTTGATAAGTTAAAGTTTTCTAGATAATTTAATATTTTTATTAAATAAAGATAAAAACTGACTTGTCTAATAAAATAATAAATTAATTTAATCATAAAATTTATGCGTGAAAAAAAAAAAACTAATTTAGAATATCACTTTTATTATTTTTTTTGGACTGAACTTTTATTTTTTTATCTTTGGGTTTTTGTTAAGATAATTTGTTTTGGGCCCCTTCAAGAATGTAATGTCATTGATGGGCCCTAATGGGCCTAAAATCCTTTTATGTAATGAATATGATTCCTCTATGATAGTATATTTTTGTCAAACTATGATGGGTTTATAGGCCTACCAAAATCCTTCTATATGGACTCAATGTGGAGTATGGACCCATATAATCCATTTTCTCTAGCCCAAAGAGGAAATTGCAACTTTTGTTTTATTTTATTTTCTCCCTCATATTATTTAATTATTATAATCTTATCTTATTAATTACTATAGATCTAGGTAACTAAGTTATGTAGGTGTCTCTCTTAGCCCAAATTATTTTACCATAAAATTCTAATTTTAGAGTATTTAGAAGAAGAAGAAAAAAAGGGGATAAATTTGACTACCATTTGGTCAAACTAATGTTGGTTTAAATTAATACATATGAAATTAAAGGAGAAGGATTAATAGGTGACTTTATTATGTGTCTTGGTTTGTGGGGAAGACACATTTGGTTGCATGTGATGATAGCTGTATATGTGTTAGAATCAATGCTTTTCAAAGCCAAACATCATGTGACCAATGTTTTGAACTCCCATGGAACCCATGTACATGTATCAATTTCGTTATTTAAAAATGCATATGTATTTCTACATTAGGGTGAGAATAAGAAAAAGAATAACAAAGAAAATGAGAAAAGGAAAAAGGAAACTAAAGAAGTAAAACACATCTTCAATTCCTTGAATTTTGTTTTTCGATTAATTTGATTTGTCAAAGATAGACATAACATATATTTTGATAAACTAATTATTTAATAGTAAACATCTAATTCGGACTCTGACCATTTTTAATTTGGACAAATTCGTCTCTAATAATTTAAAAACTTCAATTCGATCTTCAATCATTTAAAAATTATGACAAATAGACTCTTAAAACCGATTGTGAGGTTAGAATTTAGGGTTGATAAACCGATTTTAAGGGCCTATTTATTCCAATTTTTAACTTGTTGAGCTCCTGATTGAAGGTTTCGAATCATTAAAAGTGTGTTTGTCCAAATTAAAAATGTTCAAGGGCGAATTAAATATTTATTCTTATTTAATTTAGTAATAATGATATAATAACATATATATTTGATTGCTTTGTTAGTTCTGATAGTTTTGCTAAATTTTTAATTTAATCTAACATATACAAGAAAAATTAGTTTTGGCGACATATATTTTGCGATAATTATATTATGGCAACTATTTTTGTTAATTAATTTAATCTTTCGTAATTATTATATATTTTAATGATAATTTATAGAATTTTGTGACTATTAAAAAATATTTATTCACTATTGTTATATAATTGTCATTAATTTTTTTAGCAACGAAAGCATAAGATCACTAATTTATAAATACCTCTAAAATAATAACATTTTTCCTATAGTGAATAGCACATGCATATAATGATACCACATGCATGAATATAACATCTAGAAAGGCTAAAGAGAAGTGCACTCCTAGGTATTGTTAATTTTTGTTGCAATACGTGTAGACTATAACATTATCATGAGGTAAAAAAAATTAAAATAAAAAGGATATATAATGAATTTGCAATAGTGTGGTCTACATACCCCATGACAATGCATTGAATTGTTTTGAAAGCCTTAGACTAAGAAATTAAATATATTATAATTATAATTATATATCAATATATAATTGGAATGACCATGTGACATAGAATCTAGCTACTACTCCTATGAATGTGAATGATTAATAATAACATTTCATAACTCACCTTCCTGAAAATTTACTTTACATTTTCTATTCTATATATATATATATATGAAATGACATCAAATATATATAACCGATGATTCGGAATTTCTATATTTTTAATGGTTGATTTTAATTAATTTTAATTATAATATATATGATTAAAATTAACGGCTAAAAATATAAAATACTAAATTTTCGATTATACCTGATTCATTTCTTATATATATATATAAATTTATTGATAATTATATGTGTAAAAATTGTAGTTATTATTTCACATTTTTACAACCAACAATGCATTTGAGAGCATATGCAAATATTTCATAAAAATTTATCAGTTAAACACACATGAGAATGGATTTTCTCAACAAATTTTAAACTGATATCATGCATAAAATGTAATATCTTATCTTATTATATAACATCAATTTAGTTCACATAATGTTTTTTTTCTTTTTTTTTAATCCTACTTAAAATATATATAGTCAATAATCATACTTTATAATATCAATCCAAAAAAATATTTATAAAATTTCTTCCTCCAACCTTTTAGAACCTTCAAAATTAATGTTAATGAGGTTCTTACACATTTCAATATTTATATGTGTAGTATTGTGAACTGATTCAATAGCTAATAATAGCTTATAGTAAATATTTGATGTTGGTTGTATTTCATTATTTCAACTTTGACTTCTATAGGGTCCTTTTTATTAGCCTTCATAATTTTCACTTTAATTTATTTTTTCAATTATAATTCATGATAGTTTCTGTTGTATTTATCAGTCTCATATATTAATTATTTAGTAAAGATTAATTACTAACAATGCAATAAATCTGGCAAATAATAACGACGATTCAATATGGAACTGTCAATATATATTGGCTTCGCAGTGGTTTGAATATTAACTGTCTCTAAAACAAAATTTTTCTACTATTTGGCAACGATTTCGGTGCTAACCACTGTTAAACAAAAAATATTGCAACTAATTAGCGACAGTATAAACTTGAATCCTCGCAAAATCTAAATTTCACAATGGTAACCGTCGCCAGTCAAATATATTCATTGTTTAATAACTCATATCGAGGCGGTTTTGTAACCGTCGCTAAATCCAAAGTGTCAAAATACGTTTGTATGAACAGCGGTTGGAACGGCTCGCAAAATCTCCTAACCGTCGCAAAATGAATTCCATATGGCGACGGTTGTATCGTTGATTGTGAAAAACCGTCACACAATGGTAGATTGGTAGTCATCAACCGCATATGGGCGGCAGATTAATCAACCGTCGCTAAACGAAATTTCCCACTGCCCTAAGTGCCGGATGTGCTTGGAGTGTAATAATTAAGTACTCCACGTTCGAACCAGGGGAGCATAATATATAAAATTCGACTTAGCAATAAAATTGTTTTTATTATTACTATTATTATTCCACAAATAATGATGATAGGTATTAGGTAGAAACTACTAAACAAATTATTGCATTATTATGGTGGATTAAATATAACTTTCGCTGCTTACACTAATATAAACTTTGTCAAACAGATAGGTCAAATCCAAGTAGTTACATTGATTTATTATTTCATAGAAATTATTGTTTACAACTCTAATAGTGCACTAAAGAACAAAATTCACAACAATAGCATTAGCTGTTAAAAGAGTGGCATTCTATTATTTCATAGGGTCTTAATTGAATTAAATTTTGTCATTGTCAAACTAACCAAAACATAATATAATATAAATATATAATATATAATATATAATATCCTGGTTATATATTTATATTTATATTATTAATATATACCAAGCAAAATAATTTAAATTAAAGTAATTAAACAAACTATATATAATATAGAACCAGAGTAGTCGGCAAATCTTGAGTTTGGTACTTTGGTACCATTGTTAATGGATTAAGTACTAATAATAATAATAATAATAATAATGGTAGACCCTCCTTAATTATTTATTCCTCAGCATTCTTCTAATTATTCTTTCAATAAGTTTTCAAGTTTCGTTGGTTATAACTTATAATTAACAGTCTTTCAAAAAAAAAAACTTATAATTAACAGAACTGTCCAATAATGAAGATAATATAAGGTATTTCTTTATATTCTAAAACTATTTTATTGTTGCTATTAGTACATTATTAAAATTAAAATATATCATATGTAAATTAATTACAATAATATGAATTAAAATATTTTTAAAAAGTTTTATTAGATTAAAACTAAAAAAAAGGTATAAATATGAAAATAAAAAATATATTTTATAAGAATTAAAGTGTTATTATTTATTTTTTTTACCTAGTTCTAATTCTAATTATTAATTAATATTAATAATAATATAAAATAGAAGTGGAATTAAAAAATGGTTTAACTAACCGACCAACCACTTTGGATGATTCCACGTGTAAAGTTTGTATGGTGAGATTCTCTTACATCTGAAGTGGTTGTTAAGTTGTTTCAATCCATTTGATCTCTGTTGAGAATTGAGATCTTCTCCTTTCGGAACTTGTGAAACTTGGATCCTAGGTTTTCCCCTCTCTCTTGCTTTTACCGCACAGAATAACTAACTTTTTTTTAAAAAAATATAATCTATTAGTATCATTATGTAACTCCATAAACCTCTTATATTTTTTTTTAATTTTTATATTAAAATATATTTACTATATATAATTATTTCTATACTATTATATATTATATTTATGTATTTTATAAATTTTTTATTGATATTTATTTTTTTATTATAAAAAAATATATAGAGATATACCATAGTAAACAAAATGTAAGGAAATCAAAGGTTTGTTATTGGTTAGTGAGACAACTATGATATTATGTATTTTTTTTCCCTAAATAATACATGTTGACAAAATAGAAAAAAAATATTTGTTATTGATTATGGAGACTACTATGATATTATGTAATGAATTATTTCTCCAAAATTTGGAAACTGTGTAACGTTTGAGTTCAAATGCATGTATAAAAGTAATTTATAAGTAAAAATAATATTTGAAGGTTATGATAATCAATAAAAATGTATTATTTTAAATAATAATGATTTTACTAATCCAAATTTAAATATTAAATAATATAAATAAACATTCATACTTATTTTAGTTAAATTATTTAAAAATAGTTTTTCATACATTTTAGCTAAAATATCAATATAATTTGATTATATTATGATAAAAAATAATAATACAAATCAATTTAATTTTTTCAGTATTCTCAAAAACACACTTACTAGCTATGCCAATATTTTTTAATCAATACAAAATAAATTATAGAGTAATATTAACTACGGTAATATATATGTATTATTGTACACATATGTACACACTGTTTAGTAATACGAAAAAATGTAAATATTAGTACAGAAATAAAAAATTTTCTATGCTAATATTTACGTTTTCTGTATTGCTAAACGGTGTGTATAATGATATATTAACTAATTAAAGAAATAATCTTCAACATTTACTTAAGTTTTTTTACTTTTTAAGATCATTATTATTGAGACCAACATGACAAGTGACAACACTGAATAAGTGACTAATTTAGTAATTCTCCTAAAATCCAGGGGCTTCATCTGAAAACAAAAAGGAGAACTCACAACTCACAACATTTAATAGCTGTCACATGAAAAGCATAAGAATCCACACACACCATTCTTTCTCTTCTTCTTCTCAACTCTCATCAATCATCCACTTTACTAGCTACTCTGTTCTATAATAAAAAGCAAGTTATTTGGCTCTGCAATTAAGTGTCTTTAATCCCCAAAAAAATGGAACACAAAAAAATAAGAGGAAGAACTTCATCATGTGTTGTTCTTATCCTCATCATCATCATCACAGTTTGTTCTTCTTCAGGATCCTTTGTTGATGCTTACAAGAATTACACAGTTGGAGATTCTTTAGGATGGATTGATAGCACCATGAATTCTGATATCAATTACCAGAAATGGGCTTCCAATAAAGTTTTCAGCTTGGGTGATTTCCTAAGTAAGTTCCATTCATTTCTAATAACACATGATTCTCATTCTTCATCATATCATCACATATTTCTTTTGTTCATAGTTGTCTCCCTTTTTTTTTCCTTTGATGTCTTGGCTCTGTAAATTTTAATTTTAGTTACTAAATAATTCTGTGATCATGAGGTTAATATATATATATAATATCAAGTTAATTGCAAAAAAAAAAAATTTAACTCTGCAAAAAAAAATATTCATTCAAGAATTCAGGTAATCATGTCAAAAAAAAAAAAAATTCAAGTAATACTTTGAGGAATTTTATTAGCTTTAATTAATGTTTGATAGAGTGTGTTTAGTAAGTTTTCTTATCATGGCATGAGTTTTCAAGTGTCAATTCCTTGAATCTTATCTTCAATTTTTAATTGATATGTTATTTTTTTAGATGAAAAGTTTGACACTGATAATATCTTGTCATATTGACAAAAATCAACAATATTATTGGATAGATAGGGAAGAAATTATTTATTTATTTATTTATTTATTTCTTGTAACTTGCTTTTTTTGAATTTGTGGGGTTTTATTTATTTATTTATTTTTGCACTTTATTTTGTTATCCTTTGCATGGTTGATAAGATATGATGAAGATTGAAGAGTAGGAATAAAAGTTGTACTCTTCTCTAATATTTAAATCCTGAAATATAATATGTGGCAGGATATGTATATTTGAAATGGATTATTATTCTTTCTTCCAATTAAAAAAAGTTGGAGAGAAACAGAAAATAAATAAATAAAATTACTGTTAACATTTGAGAAAACAAAGTCTCTTTTCTTAACCATTATTCTTTTCTTTTGGTACAATTAATAAATATTCTCTTCTGGCATATATTCAATAGTCCTTGCTTTTTTTCACATTTATTTGTTTTAACCCTTTTTTTTTCTCTTTTAAATGTTATGAGAATATTTTGTGACGGTGGAAATAGTGAAGAGAGGGACTTGCTTTACAACAATTTCAACAAACATTTAAGAATTGAAGTTAAACCACATTAGGTTTAGTGATGCTTCAACCAACATGTCACATATAGCCATACATAAAAATTAAAATAAAACATATTTTAAGCAAAAAAGTCATTGTATGAAAAAGTGAGAACAAGTCATTTTCATTTACAACCATATGGCATGAATATAAAAAAATCAACAACTAAATCAGTGATTTATAAAAGCGATTAATTTATTAATCAACTTTTTTTTTATGAAAAAAATGATCCGAACGCAAAATCAATTACGATTAATGACCGATATGATTATTTACTAAAATTAGTCGAAACTTTTTTGTAGTGATATTTTTTCTAATTACTTTTTAATGGTTTGAAAACCTAATTTGATTGTTTTTGTTGTTCAATTTCGATTTTGTAGTTTTCAACACAGACACCAACCATTCTGTTGTCCAAACATACAATGCAACAACGTACAAACAATGTGACTATGATGATGCACAAGACAAAGATACATTCCAATGGCTACAATCAAACCCATCAAACACAGAAACACATTCAACGACGGTTTCAGTTCCATTAAAGAAGGAAGGTGTCACATACTTCTTCTCTAGTGACTATGATGGTGATCAATGCAAAAGTGGACAAAGGTTCCAAATTAATGTCACTCATGGACAAGGTTTACCTAAGAGCCTTAAGGATCCTTCAGAGGATTCTGCTCCTTCTCCTTCTGGTGCCGCTGGTGGTGGTGTTGCTGGCGATGATGATGCAGCACCGGATACTATTGTTCCTGCAAATTTTAATCACCCCAAGTATGAAAATAGTGATAGTAGCGATGATGATGAAAATGATACGGCTAGTGGGAAAGGAAAAGCTAGTTCTGATTCTGTGTCGATTTATGAACAAGTACGCCTAAAATTATTCGGATCTCTTGCTTTATTAGGGGTTGTTTTCTTGATATAAATCAAGGAGTAAATATTCTTTCTAGTCCCTCACTATTTGCTAGAAGAACACAACGTTCCTTCGCAATTAAAATTTTTATAATCAGTTTTTAATCATCTAAATAACTAGTTTAAACTTACATTATATTAATAGCCTTTTAAACAAGTTATTTGGATGATTGGAAACTAATTATGATTTTTAATTATGGAAAGATGTTTTATCTTCTGCATAAATGGTTAGGGACATGAAAAATCATTTACTTTAAAAGTGTGATATTCAAGTTTTGGTATAGTTACACACCATGCACTTATACCTAATTCCTTTGTTGAAGGAGTAAGAGATCTTAATTTATTTTTTATATATACATATTTTATAGATTTTACATTTTTTCACCTATTTTGATGTTATTTATTTATGTATTTTTTTAGTGTGAAAGAGGATATACTACATATATATTATTGTATATTGCAGAAACAATTTTATCTTATTCAATTAAATTTAATCATAGATGATATTTGTGTTAAGGCTATTTTTATTGTTGTACACTAGAAATAATTTAATTATTGCATCCTTTGCTGTTGTATGTGTTGCAATTTCCTCCTCTTTTGTTAATTTTTTCAATTGATTTTGGCAGCAAATTAATTAATTTAGCAATTTCCATTCCTCCTTCAATGAAGAAAATCAGAGAGATCTGCATTTTTTTTTGTGTGTTTAATTACACACAACTAACTTCTAACTATATAAACAACTTTATAACAGAAAAAACCTTCATATATATCTGCCTTATAGGCTTATAGTAGTTACAAATAAACGAGTAAGAGTGAAGTTCAAAGTTGCAAGTAATGCACACAGAAATAGTGTGCTAAAAGAAAAAGATGGTTCCAAGATAGATTAGTTGATAATTTTGTGTCAATCCCTATCATACATATTTGGTAAAGTTTTTACTTGTTTGAAAGTATATCTTATTAAAGTTGGCTCTTAAAAATAATTTTTCTAAAACTTCTATCATCTATATTTACTAAATCAAACAAAAAATAATAAAATTTAATAAGCACAAACAATAATTATATTTAGCAAGACAACTTAAAAAAAATTAAATAAATTATAATATATATAATATAATATTTTTTTGGTGTCTATATAAATATAATAATAAATCTAAATAAGTGTAGCTAACATATATACTCTTAAATTACTTATTATGGACAACTTATAAGAAAAATACAAAGTTAAAGTTTAGAATACATTTATTAAAATAAAATGTTTATAGATTTTTATTAATAATAACCTTAATCTTAACCTACGTTCTTAAAAGGTCACCAAAAAATACTAAGAAGTCACCAAAAAACCTATGTTCTTAAAACATGTATTAGGTATTAACTAAACCTAATTTGGATATTTATTATATATAAAATTATATTAGAGCTTTTAATTTTAACAACTAACTAATATTAAGAAACTAAACTAACTTTTAAAAAGCACAAAACTATACATATTCCTTTTAAATTTACGGAAAAGTATAGGAAACCTATGTAATATAAAGCTCATGAAAACCAAAAATGAAACCTTAATCCAATTTTTTTTCTTTCTCTGCCGACCCTATTTCCACCCACATCGTCGCCACCACCCGCGCCTTCTCCTCCTCTCACCATTATGGTAGCCATCGACTACAATGATGCACACGACGGCTTTTACATGACCACCGCCAGCAGCCACCATGCACAGCAGCAGGACCTCGAATACGACTCAAATTTCGTCTCGAACTCTGTCAAATCCTTCGTGGTCCACATCTACCGCCATATTCGTGAGAAGAATGTCTACGAGATCTACCAGATGTACAAAATCTCCTTCCACACTCTCTCTGACTGCCTCTTAAGGACTCTCCCCGGCCTTCGGCGACGTCGTCGCTCAACATGCCACCACCCACCACAGCTTCGTCGATTTCATCTTCATCTTCTCACACTCGCTGCCTTTTTTCTTCGTGCGTCCCTGTTTGGCGGTGGTGGTGATTTGTGAGATCTTCTTCTCCTTCTTGTATAACGGTGGTGCTGATTAAGTGGTTGTGAGGTTATATTTGTGGTTGTGGTAGTAAAGTGCGGTTGTGATAGGGGTGGTGGTTATTGTCGTTGTGGTGATGGTGGTGTGTCGTGGTTCTGCTGTTTGTAATGTTGGTGGTAGTGAGTAGGTTACGAATGATAAGTTGTATTTTGTTTAAATGATAATTTCATTTAGTTTTAGATGATAATTTTGTAAAATTTCAAATAATAAGTTGTGTTTTGTTTTGGATGAAAATTTTGTTAAGTTTTAAAAATTTTTTTTGTACAATTTCGGATGATAACTGCTTTTATTTTCGAATGATAACTATTTTTAGTTTTGGATAATAACTTATAATTAGATTTATCGGCTCCCTAATTATTCCTTAATGTTGATTTCGTAGCACTACTTTTAATTTACAAAATATAAAATATAAATTTTTACATCAATAAAAATTAATTTTCAAATTCATTATTCCAAAAATGATTTAAATGTATAAATTTTTTTGGATGAACTTATAAAATTTTTCTGTTTAGAAAGCCCAAGAGGTGACTTGGAGGAAGGGTCAGGGATAGACTGAGAGACTTAAATAGACCAAAAAGCCCAAACTTTCTTAACTCTTAATCCCGAATTTCGATCCTAAACTTGTTTTTGATTGCACATAAGAGAGAGAAAATCCAAACAAGGAAGAAACCAAAGTATGGCGGAACCAGCACCACCTTCTTCTTCTTCTTCTTCAAAACCGTCGTCAATGGTGGCAGGCAAGTCCGACGCCGAGGTTGAGGAGCTTCTTGATCGGATGCTCACTCGTTTGGCTCTCTGCGACGATTCCAAGCTCGAACCCTTACTCTCCAAGCTTCTCCCTATCTGCATCTCCTCACTCTCCTCCAACTCCGCCGCTGTTCGCAACAAGGTTCCTCAATTCTTCTCTCTTTCTAGCTCAATTTCATTTATCTGCAATTTCGAGTGTTCTCGCTTTCGAATTTTGAAGATGCTACTGCTCATGTTTCGCTTTCGATTTTGTGAATACTTGTGTTGATTGCGCAATAATGTCATAGGATTTCAAATTTGCGGTGTTTAGCGACTTAGGGAAGATTAGAATTAGAATATGAGATGGAAGATAGTTTAGCATTGTAGTGTTCTAGCTGCTATCTGATTGAACTGATCAAAATTGTGAAGTGTGTGTGCGTGTTGGTGTTGCATTGTCTGTTTCTACTTATTTGGTGTAATTTAGGTTTTGCTTTAGCTCCTTGTGGAATTGATAGTGGATTGAGCATTTGAGCTTAGTTGTTGTTGTTGTTTGTGTATTGATTATCCCGAAAGATTTAGATACTAGGTGGAGGCTCAGGAATCAGTAAGAGTCACTTCGTTGCACTATTTGAATTCAGCTTCAGTTTCAAACAAATAGGGCTGGTTCGGATTTTATTCTTGAGTATTTACCTGGTCATGGAGGCTCTATAGAGCAGCATTCGTTAAAACAAAAAGCATCAAGGATTGTGTCGAGGGCTTGAATATCCCTGACAATTATTGTTCTGCTTTTTGCTAACAGGTTCTTGAGATTTTGAGTCATGTGAACAAGAGAGTGAAGCTTCAACCTGATATTGGTTTGCCTTTATCTGAGTTGTGGGAGTTATATTCAGAATCTGGTGCTACCCCAATAATAAGGAACTTTTGCATTGTCTATATTGAGATGGCTTTTCAACGCGTTAGTGCAAAGGTCTGTCGTCCTGTATTGGATATTTTGAAATCTTAGTGCCTGTTTATTTATTCTATTTTGTGAATGCAATGTGGACTTCTATATTGATAATTCTTCTTTTGTTATTTGGCTAAAATTTCAAAATGTAAGAGCTTCATTGATTATTTTGGAGAAATAATTGATTTTTCATTTTCCCATTGCAAAATATGCTTTCGGAAGTTTTCAATCATAAGGTATTTTGAACTCAAAATATGCTGATTCAAACATGAAATTCTATTTCACTACCAGGTTGATAAATTGACATATTCCCCCTGTTTCAGTAATCTGACTATAAAATATGTAACACAGTAATAGCACAATACATACATAAATATATCTATATGTCAATATATGCTATGGAAGCTTGTCAAGGAACTTCTGAAGACAATCTAATACCCCATGATTTGGAATAGGAAAAAGAAGATTTGGCACCTATCCTCTTGGTGAACATCTCAAAACTTCCTGTTCAACACCAGGAAATTATCCTCAGAATCATTGTTAAGGTATCAACCTTCTTGAATCTTTTCATTGTGATATATTGAATATCTCTTTAATATATGCTTTTTATTATTTATGGCTTTTGTAAGTAAGTTTGACGTTGAGTCCAAAGCTTAGGCATTGACTTCTTTGCATGGGAATTCCGTGGATGTATTTCATTGACTTCTTTAGCTTCTTGGAGTCTTATCTTTCCTGATATGGGCTAGCAAGTGTCATGCTCATTCTATGCATCATTGGGATATGCTGCTCCTTCTAATCAATTGCTGTTTGCATTTAGGTAATTGGTGAATGCCACTCAAGCCAAATTGGTGATGAAGTTGCTGCAAAGTATAAAAAAGTGAACAATCCTCAAGATAGAGACCTGTTTATTGAGTTTTGTCTTCATACAATGTTGTACCAGCGAGTTTCTCAAAGGTCTGGAAATGGGTCTATGCTAAAGGTGGTTATGATATATGAATTCCATTTTAGTCTGATTATTTTTAAGTCAAATAGTAGTTTTTGCTTTATTGCAGTGGTGGGTACCCTGGACTCTCATTTGTCCAAGCCAATCGTGTTACAGGGAAACAACAGTTACAAAGAGATGAAATTTTACTGAGAAAGGTAATTATGTAATGATTTCAAAATTGCTTTACCATTGAATGGTCAAATAATGCATGCTTCTTCTCATATCAGAAGAAATTCCTTTATCAAAGAATTCCTCAGCTAAATATGCTATGCAATTATTTTGTTTGATATTCATAAATTTTCGCTTGATTTCACATGCAAAACTGTCAGTATTTCCATGTTCTGACTGAATACAAGCATGTTCTATTGTGTGCTTTTACTCAAACAGCTACATGCTATCTTACTGTTGTTATTTTCCTGGTGCAGTTGGGTATTTTGAATGTCATTCAAGCTATGGATCTTTCTCCTGAACTTGCTTATCCTCTATATATTGTTGCTTCTGTAGATTGGTATGTTTAAGCTTTCATGTTACTCAAATCATGTTTGCACTCTCTTGCTAACTTGTCGTATTAATTTTTATCTTTTGGTGTATGATTTGTGGATCATCAAATGTGCTCTTTGGTCATTAACTCAAGTGAAGAGCCTGTTGTTAAGAGAGGCGAGGAACTATTAAAGAAGAAGGCCGGTGGAGCTAATTTAGATGATTTAAATCTGATCAA
>JASCZI010000482.1:19164-40728 GCA_036250425.1 Stylosanthes scabra | reverse complement strand
TGGAAGGAAGGTCACGTTTGGCCTTAGGAATGCCAAACGTGACTTGCCATCTTGTGCTTGAACTTGCTTCTTGATTAGTATGGGTCACGTTTAGGACTTGGCTTGGTCAAGCCTAAACGTGACATGATGAGCATCCAAACGTGACTTGGTGCTTCCATGATGGTCATGTTTGGCTCATGTGAGGGACATGGGACCAAACGTCACTATGTTTTCAGGGTGTGCTCTGTTTTTCTCTGTTTCTTCCTCAGCAAGTCTTTTGATCCCTTCTTCACTCTTTTCTGTATTTCCTGCAAATAAACCATAAAAAATACTCAAAGTATCTAAATTATTTAAATATGGACATCTTACTATAAGTATTAAGTAAATTATTTACTAAATTATGTATAAACTAGTGAGAAATATCCTTAATGATGCTTAGGCATCACTCTGATTCCAAATCCTTACTTAAACTTTATGCTCACAAGGCTGCTCACAACTCAGGGTATGACAAATATTTTCATTCATTTATTGACATTATATCAGGGAAGATAATTTTTTAGAACTATTTTTTGAAAGTTTGATTAGTTTAAAACTATGTGCATCTTTTTAAACTTTATATGACTATTATAACCTTATATCACATTGCCCCCTAAATGATTCCCATCAAGAATAATTGGATGGACTAGCAGAGGACGAAGGCATTCTTTTTAAAGACTCCAAAGATGCATTTGGGTTGTGCATGCATGGAGATAATGGAGTTATAGCCTGTGATGGCTACCACAAATATAAGGTCAATAATATATTAATACTCAAGTCTTTTATAATTTGATTCATTGTGGCTTTCTTTTATCATTTGTGGAAAATTGATGATATGCACATAACAACATATTTGAGGAAATGCAATTATTTCTGATAAATTGATGTTGAAGTAAGATGTGAAACTCATGGTGGAAACAAGCTTTGAAGCCTATAGAATCTCCGTTTCTTGGTCAAGATTGATTCTTAGTATGCTTCTAACTCAAACTTGGATTTGTAATAAGAAATATTAATATTTACTTAATGATCTATATTAATTTCTATTGTAAAGCCTTTCTTGATGCTTTTTACAAATGTGTTTTCCTTCTTTCTTTCTTTACCGCAGACGATTGTAATTCTATAACAATCTCATCAGTGAACTCATTAGCAATGTAACTATATGATGAATTTTCTTAATTTGAAATACCATGCATTGCTAATTCAACAGATATGTTCCTTCATTCCATGGAGCAGGAATCCTACCACATGTAACACAATTTTGATCTTCCACAGGCACTTGAAGATTAATATGGAGAATGGGTTAGTCTCGCACTTACTATATTAGTGTATGGTACAGTTATGAAAAACTTTAATCCGATAAGCTTTTGTTCTCTACATACGAAAGGAAAGTAAAATATATTGCATTTTATTTAGTTAATTGTTTTGTTGTATTTTTCTCTAAAATTGCCAGATATATTGAATTTTATTTAGTTTATTGGTTCATTGTTGTATTGTTATAAAATTTCGAGTGATTACAATATATGATTATTTAACATTCAATTTTAAATAAATTTTAAAACAGAATATATTAATGGGTTATTACTTAAATATATACACCGCGCGGGAAGGGTATATATATGCTTTTTAGTTTTTTTTTTTTTTTCAATTGTGTCAAAAAGAGAAATTTATTTTGAGTTTAATTTACAAACTATTGACGTGAAATTTGTATATCTAATTATATATTTGTATAGAGAACTACAAAATTACTTTTAGATAATAATCATTATAATTAATCCTTTTCATTTGTGTAATAGACCTAACACCATGTAAAGATATATAAATTGAACTCTTTATTTTCTACATAATGAATGTTAAAAGTGATTATTAGTAAAAAATTTAAAATTATCACACGATAACAAGTCATTCAAATAAAAAATAGTAAATGAAATAAATACTATTCTTATAAAAAATAATTTCAAAAAATTTATTTCTCAATTTTCTTTTGATAAATGATTTAGAGTTCTAATTCATAAACATAATTATTCTCCTATTTTTAAATAAAGAAAGTTTTATATTTTCTATATTTTTAATATTTTTAAAAATAACATTTATATTAAAATTCTTTACTTTTTTAAATATTATGAGGATAATTAGATTTATGAATTAGGACTTCCTATCATTACTCTTTTTTTTTTTATTAGTCTTTCTTTTTTTTGCCCCTACGACAGCCATAGTCTTCTTAGTCTACAGTTACATTTGTAGCAAATCACAATCAAATGCACATGCATACAATACACAGATGCATATGCCAAACGTCTGTCATACTAGCCGATAGCTATTGCCAAACATAATCTTTTGTTGTACATCTCACAAGATAAACAACTAGGACTTCCCAAGTGTCTTATGTGACATCATAATACCAATTAACCATGCCGCGAACATGATTAACCGATATTAAGTTATTACGACTTTTTATTGACCTTTATACTTAATTACGGACCTTTTTAAAACTGATTAACATAACAGTAATTTCATAATAAAATAGAGCCATATACACAAATTACAAAAACTCTTCTTTATATATGTAACAAAATTTTACAAATGGTTTATTGACTATAAATATTAGCATGCGAAGTTTAGGTTTTAACATACAACTTACATGTACATACTAAAGGACCCTATTCATACAAATTCTCCAGTTCTCCTTACTCATACAAACTCAATACGACACGGCAGATGAACTCTAAATAATGAACCATAGACGTTGCTTCATCTACTTTCCAAACGTGAACCTGTATCTGAAAAATATATGAACAATACGGGATGAAAATCTCAAACCACTAAATTCTTAGTATGATAAAAGTACCGAAACAATATAAGATAAGATAGCAGGATCACACGAGACAATCTTACTCGTCACTCGGATTTTCTCAAGTTTTAGCCTTACAATTCGTAACATGTAACTTTCTCCAAGTGTCCCTAATTGGATTCTCACTTGTTACTGTCTTCCAATTATTTGAAGTCTTACTTGTTTAGGTTATGTCACTCTAACCTAACTAAGCTCTTCCGTCTCATTCTTCTACTTTCATGCCTCTTCCTTAGCTCTTAGTTCTTCGATTGCCCTTACTCATAACTTATCGTTACTAACAGATAGATCACAAACACACACAGATTACACAACATCCACTACACACAATTAGCAAATAACAACTAATTTCTACCAAACAATTCAAACCAAACAATGTCACACAAATGCATATGATGCGTGCCTGTCCCTATGACTAAATGAATTCATTCGATCGGTTATCTTAGCCAACCCGACCGATCCAGTATATATTGCGGATCACTCCCAACACGTACTTCCCTGAGGACATTACATTATGCCCCAGCGCTTTGCTCAATCTTTCGTAATTGACAGTTTCCATGTGATCATCATGTGCCGATATTTCACGACATATGCGTCCCTTCAACGCCCTTTTACGATTGAGAGTCCGCTATTGCCAGAAGCAGAGAAGTCGATCCCGAAAATCCCCTCTTTCACTCCCTGACGCATGTATCTTTCATCATTCATCTTAAGAGGGCCATATCCAAAATTCATTCAATATCATATAAAAAGGTTCCTCTCAAGGCAATACACTATACATGAGATGTAATTTATTACGGGAGGTGTGGAAAGACTCTTCTTGTTCTTTAAAGTCATTTAAAGCAAAGTATTTAACCAGAGAATCGACCCTAAAGAGCAAGAGTTGACTCTGTAATGCCTCAAAACACTAATTTTTAAATCTAGAGTCATGTGAATCGACTCTGGTTCATCCTGAGTCGACTCACATGACTCTTCAAACTCAATTTCAAAAGTGGATTCGAATACATCCGAGTCGACTTCCTGCAACGTTTTCAAAACAAATTCGTTTCTATCCACAAATAAATCAACTCTGGATCCCCTCAAATCGACTCAAAACATTTGGAAATATCTGAAATGGAAAGCTACTCAGGCGAGTCGACTGTGAAGGGTTAGAGTCGATTCCCTGAGTCACAGAATGGTTGAACTTGGCCTCTGTCAAATTTCGAATTGACTCGCAAGACTTACGAGTCGACTCTGAACACTAAAAAACACGTTTTCATTCTAAAACAAAGCCCAGTGAGTCCACTCTGTGCAGGCAGAGTCGATTTACTGCAGTGTACTGCAACTGCAGAATTTTCAAAGCTTTTCTTGTAATTTTAAACACTCAAATTCCTTTACTCCCTAGGTCAAATCCAGTCATTTCAAAAACATCTTTAAATTCATTTGCTTTCAAACCATATTGGCAAATCGAAACCCAAGTTACGGCGCCCTGACGTACACCTAAAAACATATTTTCTTCAAAACTTGAAATCATCACTTTTCTTTGCTAAACAAATTCTAAAACGCTTTGTAGGTTTCAGACACTCCGAACTCATTCTCATTTTTTAAAAACACATTTTCAAAGTTCTTTTCATCAATTTCCATTTCATGCTTAGGCATCTCTAGCGTTTTTCTCAAACATTTGTGCATACACGTACAATTTCCTACTCGCAATTTCATACATTCA
Organism: Stylosanthes scabra; assembly: GCA_036250425.1. Lineage (NCBI taxonomy): Eukaryota > Viridiplantae > Streptophyta > Magnoliopsida > Fabales > Fabaceae > Stylosanthes > Stylosanthes scabra. The sequence continues at coordinate 36,166 of JASCZI010000482.1, read as the reverse complement.
ATTCATATTTGCACACATAAACAATCATTCATCAACCATCAATCATTTCATCAACCATCACAAGCATACATAACATTCTTTTCTTTGATTCCCAGTTCTTCATTTTAGTTTAATTTAAGGTTTTTCCTAGGTCCAACTAGCCTAGTTATCATGCTAGATTACCTTTTACTTTGACGAGTCATAAACCGTACCTAGATTCCAAGCTCAACTTGCACATAGACGGTTTTCTCCACTTCATTGAGCATCCAAGTATAACCCTTCATACCCATGACCTCATTGAGCTCCACCAAGCTTCATCTAGCTTAGCTAACCTTAACTTAGCTTCGTGCACCACCTATAATACAAAATCACCAAAACACCCAATTTCAACTACTAGGATTCATCAAAAGTTGATGATCATAGGGTTGGAAAGCTCTCACCGATACATAGCGTTTTGGGCTTTGATCCATAGCTCATTAATAAGCTAGAACACCACCTATAACATGAATATTTCGAAAATCCACCAAGGTTAGTGAACCCAATTTTTGCAGATTTGGAAAGGAAGAATGAGGGGGAAAGCTTGATACCCATACCTCAATTTTAGAATAGAGCGTAGAGGAGGTGACGAGCTTCGCGTAGCCGCAAACGGTGCATCAATCGGAGCTCCGGTATGGAAGTTACGGCCACCAGATGTGGTGGGTGAATAGTAACCACCACCACCTCCATGCAACTCTCTCTCGACTCTCTTTTTTTCTCTTCGAAGAAGAGATGGAAATGAAATGGGAAAATAAGTGTTGGCCCCTTATGCCCATTAATGAAGGGCACATAAGTAATTTTATATGTTTGGCCCACTTTGGACCATAACTTTTAGGATAGGTGTTCGTGTTCATGTTCTAAATATTTTCGTGATCAAAATTTCCATGTCCTTATTTTCACTTCATTTTATTCCCGACGGAGCTAAGCCGGTACCGTCAATAGAATTAACGGTTCGGGTTTTGGTGCAGTTTGAACTGGCTGGTTGATCGGTTCCACTCGGAAAAATCCACTGAGCCCAATATCTCAGCGAGAATCCCAATTCCGAGGTTACCATGATTATTTGGGTTCAGATCCCTAACATAGTTACAGCGCTTAATTGACACAGATTGTGAATTAATCGCGTCGTTTTGGTTAACCGAAGGTTCAGGGTTTACATCATCTTAGAAGGAAAGTGCTCTGTCACCTCTCGGAGAAAAATTATACGAGAACCGCATGCCCAGCCATCTTTAAAAGCAGAAAGAAAATCAAGTACAGCCAAAAGTATCATAATTTCTCATCATCACAATCATATCAATATCACCATAAGAGTATAAGAAAACAGAGTATCAAATCTCTTTATCTTATATATCATAGTATTTTGATAGAACTAGAGAAAGAGGAAAGCTTTATTCAAACCAAGAACTGCAATCACAATTCTTAATAGATACACCGTTGGTACTAACCAACTAAAGAGAGAGATTCTCTCAAAACCTAACAGAATTCACAATAGCAAAACTGACTCTACAACTCACAACAAACTCTTATTTATAGCTAGCCTCCACCCTATGCCAGCTCAGCACTACTAACTAACTATCAAAACAGTTATTAACTAGCTAAAACTGACTCAAAAACTAACTTCTGACCTTTTCTCTTATACCTATCAATACTCCCCCCCTAAACATCCACCATGTCCTCAAGGTGGAATCCTGGAAAGGTATTCTGCTTCTGCCACTGCCTCAAACTCTGGTTCCACCAGCATCAGTTTGAGTTCCTTGTTTTGCAAACATGGTCAGCTGAGTAAGGCTCATAAACATTATCCCACATATATCAATAACACCACTATTGGCTGTCATTATAAACATTATCTCAATCATCTCATAATTATCACCACACATCCCTTACTTCAATTCACAAACATGTCCATAGTGGATGACTTTCTAAGTAAGTAGTATATTTGAAAATTAGTTACTTTCGTAACAAAATCTTATGTTTCTGTAAAAAACAATTTCCCAAAACGTGAATCCTTGTTAGCATTTCTCAAGCTAAACATGAAAAGCATGACACATGAAAATGACCAACAAAAAGTAACTGCACAATTTCCCTATTCTAACTAACTTCTTTTCAGCCATATTACAGTGCAAGAATGTATTTTTCAGCAAAGTATGACACATGAAAAAAGAACAACTTGTTAGGCAACCAAACTTTAAAGTGAATTCGACATCAAGAACAATATGATCAACCCAATTACAAAGTGTGCCATGTTGGGTAATGAGAGATATATTTAGATGATGAAAACTTAGCTGTACATAACAAGCAGCAACAAGATGCATCGACTATATGAAAACTACTAGAGAGACGGATATTTTATTACGGGGAGAGGGGACCAGAAAGTAGAGAGCAGGGTATATAGCACAAAATATAAGAAAAAGAATAAAAGACTGGACCTGAGTCGCTTAAAGTTGTGAAGTTAGTCTAACACTGCTTGATGGGTCTGCAACACGTGCCAAAGTTGGATTATCTTTGCTTTGAGTCTCTTTGGAAGTTGCATTTTGATGTGTACCCATTGTGCAAAGATAAGACAATGACTGGAGCCATGAAACCAATGTGGGTTTGCGTACGACGTCATCAGAATTTGCCACTTGTGAATATAACTCATTAAGAACAGTATTTTGGGCATCTTGTGGCAACTTGGTAACAAGTTGGGCTAATAGTTGCATAAACTTTGGCAAGACCTAACAAGTAACAAATGGCTTGCATAATCAAGTTTAAGAGTAATATTTAACTCATAGCATATGCATAATGTAATAACATATGTCCAATTAATACGCCATGCAACATAACAAAAAGTGCCATCCTTGAGCTTTGAAGGTCTATTGTTTAATTTTGGATGAAGCTGCCAAGCATAGTACAACAAAGCAGATAATCTTTAATTAATTAACAACTTACTTGTATATCAACAAGAAAAACTAGACGTAGGATCAAGCCCAATAATTTCTTGCTTGGTTCGGGCTCTCCTTGCTGCCTTTTCCATGATTCAGCCTCCGAAACATTGGCTTCAAAACATAGTTGATTGGCTTTGTCAATAAGACTCTGAATGCAATAATAAGTGGCAGGGCTTCCAGCAGGAACATGTTGGACCAGCCCTACAACCCCAGAAGCCATGCTTTCAAAAGGAGTAATTCCAGGAAATCCCTGTATTCATATCAGGTGATAGAAAGAAATTAAATATCAAAACAACTGGTCTGAGAAGAAAAATAAAGCTCTTTAGTAGGATCAATCAAATACCAATAAGGATCTTTGTATGTAATGGAAAACAAGTTGCTCCTTCAATGACGCTGTATCATTCTCTTCTGATTCTTTCCCCATAGTCATAAATGCCGCAAATAAAGAATGAGAGGCTTGGGCTACTTTTCCATTTGGGTGCTCCAAGTATCTATTTCATATATATAAGGAAGCAAAATTTCTGCACAAGACAATGTGAGCTGAGACCCCAAAGCATGTTTGGAGTAGCACATCTACTGTTCATAATATACTACAATGTACAATGAAATGCTGCAGAAAGAACACTTAGCTGAAATGCTATTTTGTACAAATGTCAAGGTAAACCAAAATGTACTTGATGTTGGATACAAGAACACTGTTGGAGCTATCATATTTTTGAATACAAGGCTGGGCAAACACTCGATGAAAGTTGGGATGACTCGCAGGTAAAACAAAACTCGAGCTGTTTGGACTTCATCCTTCGACCATAAATATTTGGTTTTCTGGTCTAGAAGACACAGAATCTTTTAAAATCCTAAAATAATTAAAATAATTGAGAAAGCTATGTTAAAAAAAGAAATTGAGTAAATCATACCTGGACTATTTGTCAAGTCAGAATATGAAGGCATGGAATTCACAAAGCATGTACAAGCATGCTCATTCTTATTTACAGTTGCAACCACTTTACGAATAGTTTCCATATACTCTGGCAAGCGGACATGGCGAAAATATTCCATGCAAGAAAAAGATACCAGTATCTTTAATGAGACTTCCATCTGCATTTCTTGCGAAAATTTGGAGTTCAACTTATGCTTTGTTACAGCTAATGCAAAGACTACAACCATAAGGAAAGCAGATTCAGCAATTTTTTCCAAGAGCTCAAGAAGCTCATGTGCCTTGGCTTTAAGAAGCAAAGCTACTTGCCTATATCCAAAGTAAACATCTTGACAATATTGCCATAAAACGTTTTCCACTATATTCTTATTTTCTTCGTCGGCTGAAAGATATTGATTGCAGAAAATCCCAGTTATCACTCCTGCTTCCTTGAAGAGGATACTATCTACATGTTCTTTGACCTCATTCAGCTTCAGTGTGCCTGAACTAAACACTGATTCATACAACTGGGGCAATGGAAACATTTCAGTTAACAATGCCAAAGCAAGACAAACAAAGAAAGCGGAATTGCTTGAAAAAGAGCCAGTTCGAACCAATGCTAACGAGACACACTGAAGTAAAAGACTGTTTTTAGAATCATTTCTCAACTTTTTGAATCTCAACTCCTGAGAAACCAAATCACTAACTAAAGCTTCCATATAAACAACTGCAGAAGTCCTCATTTGAGACACAATATCCAATTTAACACCACTTGATGCAGACCTATTTGCAGCTCTCAAAACTCCAGCCGCAGCCATGTAAACAACAAATGGAGTGTAGTTTTCCTTATAGGCTCCAAAAGTTTCTTGGAGAAAAATATGTACTTTATCCAAAAACTGGAAATTGATCAAGTTTGACATAACCCAATCAACCAAATACAGAATCATTAGTCCATGAGAAATATTACCTTGAAGGCCATCTTTCTTTCCCCAAATTCCAAACAATGCATCCAATATTGTAATATAATGAACAGTCACAGAAGATGATAAAGCATAACCAATTCCAGCTAAGACATCAGGAAAAAGTTCTGTGAAGGAACCAAGTAACTGACATTTCTCTATAAACACTCTAGAGAGTAAATCCAGACAGAATGTTTTTGTTCTCTCAGATGCTGAAGATACAAAAGAAAAGGAACCCAACAGGAGAATACTTTCAGAGTAGAAGACATGACAGTTTCCAGAATCAAATTGAGTAGAGAAGAGGTTAGAGAAGACATCCACAGCAGAATCAATTATAGCAGGAGTTGGCTTGGAAGCCTTTCGTACCCATATGTAAAGAAGCCTAAAGAAAAGGGGATACGATTCATATGGAAGAGAAACGTTTGAAGATGAAAGAATACCAAGGACAAGTCTTGCTTGGGGGTCAGCAACATGGAGAGAGGTTTGAGAATCAACAAGGGTTCTAAGATATTGCAGATGACGCTGACTAAATGATGAATTTTGAAGGGAGCTACGGAGCTCAGCCCATGCCTGAACAATGGCTCTGGCAGATGAGGAGTTAGACTTTTGGGGGGCAAATTTACTAGGATAGGCACATTTGCTCTTTAGCCATTCCTCCAGGAACAATATACCAGGTTGTGATGACATACTATCTAGCACTGCAACAACAGTAAGGAAAATTTTAATTAAATGACTGTTCATCATATTTCAACATTCTGTACAATAAATTATAGTTTTCAATGCATCTATGCGAGGAAGAATGTCATTGCCGCTGCCACAAATACCTCTATCTAACATTTCATTGATGTTTATGCAAGTTCTACTATTCAGCAAACCGGCTTTTAGGATTAAAAAGTTGGTTTACACCAGTTCTCAAAGCAATTAAAACATAAAAACCGGTTTAAACTGATTGTAAAGGATTTCAAAATTTTAAGTTAATAATAAGTTTATTTGTTATTTGGAATCTATTCTAAAATAAAACAACAAAACATGTCTACTATAACATAATTGAAAGATACTATCTGACCCAAAAATAATTGATGCCATCAGTATTAATGAAGGAGAAAACAGAACATGGAAAGCTACAAAGCAAATAAAATCTAATATGCAATATTTGTGCTCAACCATCCTATGCATGTCACTTAAGTTTCAAATGAAACGACAAGTGATAAAGCCTAGAATGATGCTCTCTAAGTTAAAAAAGATTGAGCATTTTAAACCTTTCCACTGATTCTCCTCAGAATGAGGTGAATCTAAAATCTCCAACATGTGTTAATTTAGCAATAGTGACATGATTGGCATGATTAGCATGTATCCAATCTGATGTTAAGTGTTAATATGTGATATTAATCATAGTTTTTGAATTGCGGCTATGGCGGCGCCATGGCGCAATGGCGTGGCGGGTTTTTGGCCTGCCGCCATTATGAGCCTTCCGCAATGTGCCTTTCGCGGAGGCCACAATGGTGGAATCGCCATGGCGGACCATTATGGGAATGGCAGAAATTGCGGGTTTTTTTTTTTGGGATTTTGAGGGGGGGAAAAAAAGAAAAAAGAAGAGTTATTTTAGTAAATTCAGAACCCTAAATTCGTTTACTCATCTTTCTCAGACTCTTTTGCTTAGAAGAGTCAAAACGGTGCCTCCCTCTCAACCAAAAACGATAACCCACTCACACTACTTGCCTGTTTTTTCGTTCCCCCCTAATGGGGCCCAGCGCCCTCGCTGGCATATCGATCCGGAACCGGGCTCTGATACCATTTGTAACATCCCTGACCGCTAGTACAATATTGTCCGCTTTGGCTAGTAGGGATGCTAACCCCTCTGTGGGTCCCCCACACTCACCTAGCCTCACGGGTTTGCTTTTGATGAGACACAAGCCCATCAAAACGCGTCATGCTAGGGAGAGGTATCCAAACCCTTATAAGGCATGTTTCGTTCCCCTCCCCAACCGATGTGGGACTTTACACAAGCCACTGTTCCTCTCACTGGTTCGTGACCTCTCACTCTTTTTTCTGTTGCAACCGTGACCTCTCTCTTTTCTTCAACTGCTTCCCTCTCTCGCTTGTATTCTCTTTTTTTGCAACTTATAAACCTCTCTGTTTTTGCAACTTATAAACCTCTCTTTTCTATCATTTAATCATTTGTTCCCTCTATCGCTTGTATTCGCTTTTTTCACAACTTATAAATCTCGCTGGTTATTTAATCATTTGTTACCTTAAAAACATGATCACAATGACTATGGTTTTTTTTCTTTGGAGCTTTTAAAATTTAAGATTTATGTCTTATGTTCTTTGGTGTGTTATGACTTATGAGTAACTTGATGTGATGTTTACTTGTTGATTTTCTATTGAATTTGCTGAATTAATTGCATGCCTTATGAATAGAAATTTGTTTTTATTGATTATATTTATAATTTATTACATGTACAGTATTTTCTGCATGTTTTTTTTTTTCCTGCATATACATGTATTTTTAGGTAATCCGCAATTTCCGCCATATCTCGCAACCTCTCTGCCATTTGCCGCCATCCACAATAAAAAACTATGATATTAATGGAAACCAAGCCTCAAAAGTCAAGAGGGAGTATGCTTGCTTTCTAATTCTATAATCACTGTCTGTATATTTTATTCAAAGTTAAAAGCTAAAACTAAAACAAATCAATTGTATAAGACATAAATACTTGGATGAAGCCAACTTCTTAATACCACAAAAAAGTAGTATGATATATAAAAAAATGAGGTCGAGTTCTACATAGGTAACAGAGGCAGAACATACTTTATGATACTCACTGGAACAAGAGAAGAGCTCCGTCATCAAAATTCAAAGACGTAAGCCATAAAGTAGTGCTTAGTGTTGCATAGAGAGACAGAACAAACTGCTTTCCAATTGTCTTGCCATAATTCAATCAAAGCAGTAAAACAGATAGTGTTGAAATCTAAATATCCAAACCATGTTTGCCCCTAAATGTCACACTGTTGAAACTTGAAACAATAAATGTTGCAACTTGCAACTACTTTTTTCACCTAAATTCATTGTATATTAAGTCCTACAGAACTTCCCACTAGGACCTCTGCTGCAGTATCTACCAAATTTAACATATAAAAATAGTTTAAACACACACACTACTCCCAGACAAGCGTTCTACACGAGCGATTTGATCAGAATTATGTCCAAACTCCAAACCAATTCCTAAATAAGCTAACTGAAAATCAGAAACATACTCCTAAACCAAAAGGAAAAAAATAGAACAGGAAATGAAACAGAAAAAGAGAACCTACTAATTTAGAATCAAATGATGGAGTTTACAAATTTATGGAAGAACAAACGGCAGTGATTGCAAGGTATTTGCTTAAGATTATGTTTTGGAAAATATTTGCTTAATGTTTAAGGAAGAACTAAAGAGAGTGATCCGTTCTACATTTTCCACCATGAACACTATTCTGAATATTTTATGCTCTTCAGAAATATCCATAATTATTATCATAAACCTAGAAACTAAACCAATAAAGAAACACAAATGCCCTCAAAGAGTAGAAAATACACATACATAAAATCCCAACCAATTTAATATGCTCACATATCAAATCATCAAACCAAATTGAAAAGAGAGAGAAAGAGAAGGAAATATAACATACCAAAAAGTTGCTGAAAGAACCGAAACAGTCGTCGGTGTCGGAGCACAGCAGAAGTAGCGGTGATGTATTATGGTTCAAAGGAAGGGGGTTTGGACATGACCAACGTTATCACTTTGACCAATGTCATACTGCAAATTGCAAAAAATATCCCAAAAATTTTTTTAGAACCAATTAATTAGAATTTATAATAATCAAATAATAAGAATCAAGGAACAAATAATCCAAAAAACACATAATCAAAATTTAAGAAGCAGAATCTATTATCTATTAATATCTATTATCTATTAATATATATAATATAAAAACATAGTTGTAAGAACCGACCCGGTCATCGAATCAATTAGCCTACTAGGTCACTGGTTAAAGGTTCAGCCGTCGGGTCACTGGTTGAATCCTTAAACTAGTCTCAAATAAATAAATAAATAAATTATGAAAAACTTAACATTAAAATTTGAAATATCTTTTTTTTTGGTTACTTAATTTGAAATATCTTTAACAACCATAAAGTCTCAATTCCTAAAAATAACTAATACTAAAATACAACTATAGTTTCTCATTTTGACATAATAAGAGTGCAACAAACGAGAGAAACACATAACAATCTAACTCTAAAATACTCAAGTGAGATTCAAATTTAGTATCATTTTGATAAAAATTACTTTGTAAAAAAAGAATGTCATCGAGACCATTTTGCAGTTTAGAAAACAGGGATCCAAAACACTTTACACTTACTTGGGTGTCTAAGTCAATTGCTCTAGGATCTGCACAATCATTGTGCCACTTGAAATAAGACAGATTAGAGAATAAATAGTAAAATCATCCTCCTACATGATAAGATCATGTTAACTTTCTTCACATGATATATGGAGCCAAAGCTTGATGTAATAGTGCATACAAAACTTAGAAAACAAAATTACCTATTATCACATAACCTATAAGCAATTTAGCATCAACGTTGGACACAAAATTACAAACAAATATAGTTTTACAAATTCATAAAAAAAATTAACGAGTAACAATTATAATATACAAAAAAGCAACAACGAATTAATACAATGAGCATCAATTCTTTTTTTTCATGATACTATGTCTCTGAGAAAAGAAAGTGTTTCGGTAATAATCAGAATATTGTTAGAATAATATAAACATGACGTGGAAAGATAGATAACTAGAGAGAATGAAAATAATGAAGTAATCTTTATATCCATATAGAATTGCTTATCTTAAAATTTAAAAATTACATACTAAATCAATTGCTCTCAGCTAATATGCACAGGCAGACGGCGAAGAATGAGACAGACCGGCAGAGCTACCAAGGCACAAACAGAGGTAGAAGAGGAATGAGGCGGAGGCAGAGACAGGGGCGAGTCACGGTCGGCGCCAAGGCTGCTGGGACGACGGGACGACGCAGCAACAGCCCAGACGGCGCGAAGAGGAGACAGGCGGTGACACGGCGACGACGCAGCCACAGGCGCAACGTTGCGCGGAAGAGACAGGCGGCGGCACGGGGACGACGCAGCCACAGGCGCGACGGCGCGCGGAAGAGACAGGCGGCGGGAGTGAGGTGAGATGAGAGTGTGAGACCGTGAGATTGGAGGCCCTGTGGGGATGGGATTGGGGTTTTTGGAGTTTTGAACTTTTGTTTTTTGAAAAAAAAAAATTTCAGAAGAGTAAAACGTTTGGGATTTTTTTTTAAAAAAAATTCATTTTACCCTGTCCGGTCTTCGAAAACCGGCTGAGTCACCGGTTTTCCATGAACCAGCCGGTCCAAATCAGTTCGCACCAGTTCTATTGTCACTTCGGTCTTTTAACCTATTTGGATCGGTTTGATATTCGATTTTCCGATTCAGTCAATCGGTCCGAACCGATTTTTACAACTATGTTAAGAAATGTTATTTAATATAATTTAAGGCATTTCCAATTTAATAAGGCTTTAATTTCAATACACTGGTAGTATAAAAAGGTTTTATACATGCATTCAATTAGATAGCGCCACATCAACAAAAATAACTTATTTTCTCATCCATCTTGTGATTGGTTATACAAATAAACGAATGTGATTGCAGGATCATGTAAAACGTTTTACACCGTCAGTGTATATGCAATTTGAAATTAAATTAGATTTAAGCATCTTTCCTTTTAAATAGATCCATTTGAATTTGAATTACCTTTAAAAATTTTTCCCAATTTAAATAGATAATTTGAATTTGATTTATAATTAAAAACTTTCCAAATTAAAATTATGTCATTTGAATTATAATTTAAGTCTTTCCAAAGTTTCTACTTATTAAACGAAATGAATCCTTTTATAACTCAATATTGTTCCTGTACTCTATAAGGATTAGAAATCTATTATTACTCCCCTTACAAAATTCTCTTAGTATCACAATTAGAAGGGCATTTATTAATTCTTAAATTTCTATTAAATAGTTCTTGCTACTGATTTCCTTAAGAATTTTGATCCTAAGAAACATGGTTGGTACTTTAATGTAAGGTTAGAATCTTACTTTCGTATTTTACGAAAATATTGGTTTAATGATGTGCTTAGTACTATAATATTCTATGACTAATAGATACAAGGCGGAGGTTATTGCATATGATGGCACTGGCTGCATTATATTGCTTTAATAAACGTGATAAAAACAAGTATCTATTTTTTAAAGTTTTACGACATTTCTCTACTACATTATATTGTTTCAAAACTTTTTTCCATGAGTGTGCAGATTGTTGGCGATGATGAGTATTCACCAACACTTAATGACATGATAGAGAAGAGGTTACTAAACTCTTTAGGATTACTGTTAAAAGAATATCACCAAATATACTTCTTACACCACAGTATATTTCTTAGACCTCAAAGTTTATTTTTCTATGTAGTTATCTTTTTAGCACTATTGACATTGACTTTATTTATTAATGTTATTATGCTACGTATCTACATCGGATGTTAATGGTTTGTGTTTTCTTGGCAGAATATGCTTAGATTTGTGTGTTGTTGCTTAATAGTTTTTGTTTCAACTCAATAAGGCCTCTATGATATGTAGTTAATTAAGAAAAAATGGTTTCTAAGATAGTGGAAGTAAAAATGAAATGTTAAAAAAATGTAATTTCTGGCAAAACTTACTTTACTCATTTATTTGTAAAAAGGTTATTTGTAAGAGTTTGTCAATCTTTCATCATTCAATATTTTGTTTCACATATTTTCTCTTGGTCCCATTTAAAAAAGTGTAAAATACCAATGAGGCCCCTAATAATGACGTCAAAAATCAATAAGGGCCCTAATGAAAAAGAGACCCTCAACCCGGCCCCTAGAGTTAATTTCCGTTTACCAAGTAAGTCCTTCTGTCAATGGCATGGCTCAAATGTTAACGGGGTTGGCATACATGGCATGTAAACGGGGTGATGTGGATGTTAAGTGACAACATGTACAAACGGACTTAACCCGGCCCCTGATAAAAACAAGTTTCATCTTCCTCTTTCTTACACAAACCTCTCTTCTTCTATGTAATTATGCCAAACCCTAATCTTCTTCATCCAAAATATTTTGTTGATGAAGCTTGGCCGTGAGGAAGACGAAGCTGCCAATGCCGGAGTATAACTGGAAAAGAGAAACAAATGGAACTGGTGGGTGATGAACAAAACTGAAAGAAAGGAGATATATATGGTGGTGGAAGATGAACAAATAGAAGAGAGGAACAAATGGAAAAGAAGAAATTGTTCTCTGAAGAAAAAAAAAAGGGACTTGAAGTAATTAGGGTTCATCAATGGAGGGAAGAAGATGAAGATCAATGTTAAAAAAATTATCAGGGACTGGGTGGAAGGAAGAAGATGAAGAAATTATCAGGGGTCGGATGAAAGGAAGAAGATGAAGATCATTTTTAAAAGAAATTATTAGGCGCCGGGTAGTATATCCTACTTGTCACTTAACAGACAGATCATCACTTAACGTGCCACGTGTATGCTTCGTTAATCCAATACTAATAGAAGGGGTAAGTTGTCAAACGTTTAGAAAAATCAAGGGCTGGGATGGGTATTTTTTTTTAACAAGGGCCTCGTGGCTGTATTGTATTTTGCCAGGGGTCAGGTAGGGTACGCACTCTTTAAAAAAATAAACGATAACAAATTACACTTTATGAAATACTTGAAAAAAAATTGAGAGGATCCACTTCGATGATGGATAGTTAATGGATAGTTAAGATAGTTAATGGATATTTAATTAGAATTAGAAACTCTTTATTTTAGTAGATAATGGATAGTTAAGATAGCCTAGCTTTAGCATTATTAGATTCTAAGATTTGCTGGAAAGTGTGTGAAATTCTAAAGTGATTGACCACTTTGATGGTATTTTGCTGAAATTGCTGCTGAATTTGTCCTGATTAAATTGAGTTTATATAAGTTGGTGTAGAAAATACTTGGTTATGCTTTTTATTATTGTTTGAAGCTTTTGCATGCCAAGTGTTCGAACATTGGAATTTAAATTAGTAGTTTAAATTAGAAGTTTAGATTAATTTATTTTGTTGGGCATATAATGATGGATTGTATAAGGTGTTAACTTCCTTAATTGTTGAGTTATGGGTGTGAGTATTATGGTTTATTGCCACATTGGTTTGTTTATGCATTCCACTTCAATCATAACATTCACACTTTTAAACTCATTTTGCACAAATACACCAATTTCACAAGGTCTAGTGTTAATTGAATTTGTTGTTATTTGTTAGTTTTCTTGAACTTGCAAATCTTTTCAACACAACTTAGGCGTGAGTTAACATATTCTCTTTAATCTTTTTCAGGATGAGTTGATAGAGAAAGCAGTCACACAATTCGAAGACGGAACTAGAGCACAGTACAGACAAGAACCAAGCGATGGACATGAATGCGCAGCAGCCCAGCTGCCTGAGGACCCACCAGCTGGAGGTGGACATGTCAAGAGCATCCGTCAACCCCCTAATAATATAGTTTGCATGGAGGTCCATGCAAGATTCAAGTGTGGGGGATGCATAGTTACTTTTCATGGATCAAGAATTTCTTTTCTAAACACTTTTGTTTCATATCTTGCTACTATGTGATTTAGTATTATTGTCAGTAAATTTGAATATTTTGACATTTTTTTCTTATAGAATATGCATTTTTATTTTGGAGTTGTATTGAATTTTAACTTGAGTATATAAATGCATGTTCTGTACATATTTTCTTTTATAATGGGTTGTTTAGATGACTTTGATGCATGACTTTTCCTTTCTTTATGTGCTTAGGTTTGAATATGATTGTTGGAAGAGGATAGGAATAGTTGGACTTTAATAATGCATTTCATCCATAACACCCCGCAAAAAAAAATTAGGATTTGGATAAAAAATGTTAAAATGATTAGTTTCCAAGAAATATTGTTTTAGGGTATCCCATTAATTTGAGTTGGATTAGTATTGTCAAACTTGCTTGAATAAGAATTGTGGAACATAGATTAGAGTTAAAACACACAATCTAGTGAGATTTGAGCCTTTAATGTGTGGTTGTATGCTATTTAACCACTATTTCATTCTTGTGTGTTATTATCTCTAATTGCAATCTTTGACTTGTTTGATTCTTGATGTCCAAAATTTCTTGTACATATGCATTTAAATGATTGAGGCCATTTTTTCATATTAACTTACTTACCCAAACTAATTCACAATTGTTAAATCAATTTTGAGCCTAAATGATTCCCTTTTGTTCTAAACTTCAGCACATTGCCAATCTAAAAGAAAAACCATGAATGTTCTAATTTGATCTTTGATTAACTTAGGTTAGTAAGGAGTTGCATGGTTTAAGTGTGGGGGAATAAAACTTTGGTAAAGTAAAAAAATGGGTGTATTAATTGAATATCTTGATAATTGGATATACATGTTCATGTACTAAATTATTAGAAGCATATGCATTTATTCGTGAAGAGAGAAAGTAGTGACAAAGGAAAGTGAAAAAAAATAAAAAAGAAGAAAGTTGAAAAAAAAAAGTCACTTGATGTTTTAGAAGAAGTAAGTGCATATGTCTTGTCACATCAAATGAATTTGCATTTGTAAATTTATGGGTGAGTTATTATCCATTGGGTATTAGGGCTGTTGAGGGGAATAAATGACGTTGAGAGTTGGGTGGGAGTTTAGGTTAATCAAAGATTCAAATTTCTAGTCCACTCCAAATATTTTCTCACCTTTACCCGTAGCCCCATTACAACATTTAAAAAGCCATCCTGATATTTGTATGCATACATCTAATTGTTGTTGATTGTTAGAAGTAAAACAAGTCTTAGAAAGCAAGGGTGTAAGAGAATAGAGTGATTGAACCCTAAACACTAGAGTGATAAGAGTGTAAATACATTCGTGAGGGTTTGATTGCTCAATTTTATGTTCCCTTCCTTTTGAAAATGTTATCTTGCAAGTTTAGATTTCTTAGAGAACTTGAATTAATTAATGGGATTGAATTGGCTGTCACAACAATTTCTTTTGGCCCTTATATATTTAGATATAATCTTGGAAATTAATTTATTTTGGCCAAGTAGGTAGAAGTAAATAGGAGTAAGTGGGAGTAAGTAGGAGTAGGTGTAATCTTTAATGAGTGTTAGGTATTACATCTAATAAATGTTGGCATCCCTCATTTCCTTTTCATTAACGTGTAGCATGTCCTACGTAATTGTATTTTTGAACGTGAAAATTCCCAATCGGTCTTAGAGAGTCCATCACAAGTATTTCAAGGCAGCATGGTCAGAATACACTACTACTTTGGAGCCCAACAAATAGGGTCTAAAGTTTTCTAGAGCAAAAACGATGGCTAGTAGTTCCTTTTCAGTAGTAGTGTAGTTTCACTGTGCCTGATCTAAAGTCTTGGATACATATAGCATAAGGTATGTTACCTTCGCGTTGAGCTAGCGTGGCACCCACTGCAAAATTCAAAGCATCACACATAATCTCAAACGGTGAACTCTAGTTAGGCCCTCTGATTATTGGGGCAGTGGTTAATGCGGTTTTTAGTTTGTTAAATGCTTTTAACACATTTTTTATCAAAATTGAACTCCACATCTTCATGAAGCAAATTTGAGAGATGCAATGCAATTTGGCTGAAGTTCTTGATAAATGTCCTGTAAAATCTTGCATGACCAAGGAAAGAGCGAAGCTCCCGCACCGTGGCGGAGTGAGGCAAGCTAGAAATTACATCTACTTAAGCTGGATGAACAGTTATGCCTTTTTCAGAAACAATGTGCCCTAATACAATGCCTTGTTTGACCATGAAATGACATTTCTCAAAATTAAGAACGAGGTTTGTATCGATGCACCTTTTTAGCACCCTAGCTAAGTTGCTTAAACATTCATCAAAAGATGTTCCATATACACTAAAATCATCCATGAAGACCTCCATACATTCTTTAGTTAAATTCGAAAAGACACTACTCATACACCTTTGGAATGTAGCAGGAGCGTTGCACAGACCAAAGGGCATCCGCCGATAGACAAAAGTGTCAAATGGACAGGTAAAAGTAGTCTTTTTCTGATCTTCGGGATCTGTGTATTTGGAAATATCCACTATAGCCATCAAGAAAGCAATAATGTGTTTTACCTGCTAGTCGATCAAGCACTTGATCAATGAATGAGAGTGGGTAGTGGTCCTTTGACGGACGCCCCGCGGCTGCTCTCACGACCGGTTCGAAATTCCTTAATTTTCAAAACACAGATAGTATCGTTGTAGAGGAATCCAAACCAATTGTGAGATTGACAGCAGGGTTCGTCAACAAGTAAGGTGTCACAGAGCTTGCAACCAATTAAAAATACCGAGTATTAAACTCGGATCATTCTCCCTAGGAATTGAAATATGGTGGCTCGCGAATGGTTGTGAAATTATCGGGGTTGCAATGGTTGAGTATCAATAACAAGAACAAAAATAAGAAATAGCAAAAACTGATGATGATAAGGGTGCTTGGTCTTGGGTTGAAGTATAATGTGTCCCTATGATCACCACTAATCCAATTATGAATGGTTGTCACGTAAGGCACAAAACCCATTTTGTCAAACGGTCGAATGGGGGGAATTAACCCCATTCCGAACGTCCTATGCGTACACAATAACGTAGAACCAAGGTCTCAACAGAACTCGAGTAAATCCCACGTCACTGGGAAGAATTCACCATGGTGAATTTTGCATCTAATTGAGTCTGTCTCATTTAAGGTTCTCCCGTTATTGCCATTGGCATAGCGTCATTAGAACAATTTTAATTCCAGGCCTTAACCCATTCTTATCCTTAGGGATTAGTGGCTAAGATCATCCACACTTCAACCAATGACCAAGACACAAGAACACTACTCCATAATTATAAGAAACAAAATATCAAACACTTGGTGGGCATAATGAGTAAACATGGTAAATAACAAGATAAAAAGTAAATCAAGATGATTAATGAAGTAAATGAGCAAGAGAATCAACAATTAGCACTAAAAGAACAAGAAAATAGCAATAGATCATAAGAGAAAATAAAATTTCAGCAATAAGAAAATAAGAACATAA
>JASCZI010000480.1:24083-40143 GCA_036250425.1 Stylosanthes scabra | reverse complement strand
TTACTATGCAACATAGTAACTTGATTAGGAATAGACGGCCATGATTTATTGGGTTACTATGCCGCATAGTGCCGCATAGTAACCGGCGGCTCAATAATTCATAACATCTCAAAATTAATATTCATTCAGACGGAATAAATTTTGTCTGAAATTTTTGTCAAAAAAGACTGATTTCTAATAGTGAATTTTTTAAAATAAGAACTCTAATATTTAGGCCCCTCACTCTTCAACCTCGATTCGTCTCTGGAGAATCTATGCGTTTTAATAAGAAGGGATCGAATTTTAAATTTTTTTATAAAAAAAAACCTAAACGATGTCCGGCAGATATTATTTAATTTAGGCAATAAACTTAGTCACCATCATTATTTTATATGATTATCTCAATATTTTGAATTAAGTTTTTTTTATTTCAATCAATTAAAAAATGCTGGTTGACTCTGATGATTAAAATTAGTAAAATATGCTTAGCCATGTGGGCTGTGGCATTACTATTTTTTTTATTATATCTTTCATTACGTAAAAGTAATTTAGGCATGATATGTAGTTATTGAGTTGGTTTTTCTTAAAAGGTTTATCAATATACAAAGAAAAAAATTCGTTTTTGATATGACAAATTCAGGAAAGACATACACACAACAATATCAATAGTATATTATAAAATTACAAGATACCAACAGTACACATTTGTAGTGAGTTTAGTTAAGAAGTTGTAATATATCCGATTAACTAAAATAAGTCCTTTCAAAAAGTTTTAAAAACTTGAAGTAAATCATAAACTATTAATTATCCGAAAGGTATAGTAACCCTTGTAGAAAACAATTGCAACGAAAATCCACCATATATAGTAAAAAAATAATCAAATATAAAGCCACTAAATCATATAATATTTTTTGTTTCCTCAAGCACATATCTTATGTATAAATATAATTCTTCAAGCTCGACAAATAGCAGCGCTTTATCAAAGAACAGGCATCTTAGAGGGATTTAACGGTGATTTTAAAGAAGCTACCTCAAACTATATAAGAATATGAAAACATGTGAATTGATACGGCGACGGTTTGTCGCAAAATAAAACCTATTTTGTGGCAGTTATTCCAGCGGTTATAAAAAATCGTCGCTATTTTGTATTTTGAACCGCTATTAACTATCAGAATTATTGTAATGCATCCTTGAATATTATTCAATTTTTCGTTTTAAATTGTAAAAACTCTCATTCTTATGTAATTTATAATTTCATATTATAATTTATGAATCGGGGTAAAAATTTAAGATTTAAAATTTAATATAAGAAAATTAAAAATAATTGATAATATATATTAACCGAGAAAAGTTAATTAGTTCTGCCGGTTAGAACTTGAGTCATGAGTAATTTTGAAGGCAAGAAAATTATGGATCACTTGTATTTAAAATCTGCTAGCTAGCATTATTGAACGTGCGTTTTCTGTCCAGGTAGCAATTTCTTGTCTTCCAAGCTCGGATAAGTTCACTCCATGAGAAGTCCAAGAATAATGTAGAGATAATTAACCATTGTGCTTTCTTTCTTTCTACCTCTCTGCTCCTTTTATTTATTTATTTTTTGGCCAACTAATTATCTCCAGAAATCGAAAAAATTGGAAGTGCACAACTAGATTCATCATATTTCTAGTTTTCTGCATACCAACACTGGTTTTTGGCTGGGTTTGAGTCATGAATACGAAATAAAAAAAATTAAATTATTCTGTTAATACTTATAATTTTATCAAATTTTTAATTAGTTATATATATATATATATTAAGCCCTTATATAATATTCAATTTTTTAATTAAATTTGTACTATGATAAAAAATTAAATGTAATGAAATATTCTGCTAAATAAAAATAATTAAATAAAAAACTTATTACTTTATATCATTTATCGACTGCGAATGTCAACAATGTGGATCAATACATTAATTTAAAAATTAAAATTATTTTTTTTGTTAGTGAATGATATAATTATTTACGAATATATTTATTAATTATAACTTTTGGTAGAACATGCTGAACAGAAATATAATTATTAGTAACTTAAAAATAAAATATTTAATTGAATTTATATTTAAACCAATATTATTAACTCCTCATTTTTATACTAAAATATACTTACTCGTAGCATTTTCTAAGATGCAAATCAGATGCCATTATTCCTCAGCCTCCCAACATTGCATGTGATGATGATTAGGTTAAATTTACTAAAAACGAATGATTAAAGAAAACGTTGAAGAAAAAAAAGATAAATAAATTCCATATGCTTTTCATGTATGTCTTTGTCACATATAGCACAAAAAACTCCAAACTGGTACCTGCTACGGATAATAATTTGTCTTCATTATTTACTATTGATTAAGATAACAATTTATTAATAATGGAAACAATCATACAAATATGATAAATGTAAATATATATATATATATATATATATATATATATATATCCATAAAGTCATCATTGATCAAGTTGTCAGAGATGATCTAAAATGTATGGTTACGTGTTATTCATCAACTAAATACGTGTACTCTTTCACTTAAATCAAATAATTTTCCGTTATGGTCTTATTCTTAATAAGGTTGCAAGATAATTTAATTAGCATAGTCAATAATGATTCATTTCTCCATTACTTATGTGATCGAACGTGCATGCCAATGATTGGAGTGTGGCTTCTTTCCACTTCATGAACATTCTTCATTCTGTCACAATCTATATATTGCAATCTGAATACATGACTTTATTTGCTAATATATTATATATAACACGAAATCAAACTAGGTTGGAGACATGTAAAACTAATTGATTGACATTTGATAACTCTATTTTCATAAACTAATGTGCCAATAATAGATAAACCCAAAGTAATATCTGATAATATTGATAGTTTTAAAAATGATAGTGTAATTAGAATTTTGAGAACTATTTTAATGTACGCTATCAATCACAAAAACTGCTTTTCAATTTAAATCCACTATACTATGTTCTAACTTTATTATATTATATCAAATGTTGTTGCCTCTGTTATTGATCATGCTGATGTTGCTCTGTTGCCGTTGATTTTGTTGCTGTTGTTATTACTCTGTTATTTTTGTTATTATTGTTAATGTTGTTATTATTATAAGGGTTTTCTTATAATTAAAAATATTGATAATATAATATGAAAAATAGTCATTTTAATAAATATGTTGAATTAAAAAATAAATAATTATTTTTAAAAATTTAATAATTGATCTAAAGACTTGATTTTTTTTATATGAAAAAAAATGAGTGATATATTTTAATATTGGCGTCAAAGGTGTTTTATATGATATGAAGTTAGAGAAAAACGCAGGCTTTGTCTTATTTTAAGCTATGCAATTTCAAGATAAACGCAAACAGCGGTTTTAAAAATGCATGCACTATTTTGAATGCAATAAGTGATTTAAAAAATAGAAAATTGGAATACAAAAATCCCAGAGTAAAATACACCAAAGCGGGCAATGCTATTTGAATAAGTCGTTTTAGTTAACTAAGTTCAATTAAGTGATTTATTTTTATGCTAAATAGAATATTATTTCTGTGTTAAATAGTATTAAAAATTGCACCTAAATAAAATTTTATTTTACATCGAAATAATATTTTATTTAGCATAAAAATAAATGACTTGATTCGCAAAAATTACTTGTGAAGGTAGAATTATTACACATGTATTACACTAAATCTTTTTCATATTAAAATTAATTTGTGAAGCTTGTGTGGAAATAACAAATTCTTGTTGCTGTTGTTGATAGCTGACCATAAAATTTGTTCCATTATTCTGATTGATAGAATCAATCCTAACTAACCATAAAATATGTTCCATTCTCCTTCACAGAATCAATCCCTTGGCTACATAATTAAGCGATAAAATTATTATTTTAAGAGATATTTTTTTATTTTAAAGTAGATATAAGAATAAATGCTTCTTTAGTATTTTGAAAGACCAGACAAAATTTTACAAATAGTTTAACTTTTATGCTGTAAAACATTTTGAATGAAAAAAGAAGTTATTTTTGTGAGATGATGCTATCTAATATATATGTAAAATTTCTTTACATAGTTAGTGATTGAAATTAAATTCTATTTTACAATTTACAAAATTTTAATCGGTTCATAAGACTCCAACAATTTAAGTAATTAGTTTATTTTTTTCTTATTATAAGGGGACGACTTGATAATGTCTCGGAGCTGCTTGGACCGGTTATTTAAATTATTAGAGTATGATTGAAAATTTTAAAATTGTAAACGGTGGTTTTAACTTTTAACCTTACAACATAAGAACTCTAGATAGTAGATAACTAGATATAATGCTAATAAGGAAGGAGAGAAGAGAATACTGATAAACTAAGGAGAAAAATAGGTGCAAATGCAAGATATAATCCTCTCTTTATAAAAGGAGAGCGCTAATAGTTTCATTGCTTGATAAGTGTTTAATAAATACTTGATGGGTGTCAAGTAATGAAAACAAGAGAAATTAAAAATTTTGAATTTTAAATCTAAAATATAGAGAAATCTAAATAATGAATAAATCAAAACAAATAAATAAAAACATAATTTTTAATTATATTACAAACAAATAATTTTTTAATTTTAAATATAAAATTTGAAATATTACATTTATAAAATGAAAGATAAAAATTTATGAGAAAATTTTATCACTAAAATTAAAAGGAAAATAAAAATTGAAAGAAAATTTTGCTACTAATTAAAAAATATTTGTATTTTTATTAAATCTAACAAGTGCACGACTAAATTTTTTTATTAAAGTATATGTTAATTAGTTGATAATTGTCTAATTTATGGAGTTGATCTATTGTAAAATGATTTAGCAATTTTAATTTTTTATAGAGTAATGCTAGGTGTACACCTAATTTATACAACCAAGTCTAATCAATTCATTCATTTTTTTTGTTAAGAATAGTGCTATAGAACCAACGTTAGGGAGCCAATAGGGAGCCAATAACTAAGTTATCATCCAAAATTTATATGAGTTGTAATCCGTAACTATGTATTGGCTCCCTATTGATCATAATATATTGACTCCCTAATCTTTTTCTTAAGTTAGATAAAAGATATTTTGATATTAAATAGCACAAAACTAACATAAAAACAATTTTTTTTATAGGAAAAGGAACATTTCTTTTAATTTATGTTTTATACAAGATGTATATAAAAAATAAGAGGTAATAAATTTATCATTAACTTTAAATATTATAAAAAATATTAGAATAGATATGCATATAGATAACACTCCGTCCGTTTCTAAGGAAGTACTCTAGTAATGCTAATAAGGAAGGAGAGAAGAGGATACTGAGAAACTATGGAGAAAAATAGGTGCAAATGCAAGATATAATCCTGCCACGTGTCATAATGATCACAAGAATTTCAATTGAAGGTATGATACACATGTTTACAAGTAATAATTTACCCCAAAACAAGCACCAAATGTGCATTGTTTCTTCTATCTCCACAAAGAAACGAGGGAGCCAAAATCAATTAAAAAAAAAACTTACACAAGAATGAAATTAACCTTTTAGGATGAAGTAGATTGGTTCACCAGACTCTATTATCAGAAATTTGACTAATCAATTTGATGGTAAAAGATTCAATTTAAAGTAACAAATAAAAAATTTAACTACTTGCAAGAAGAAGGAGCAAATCCTACAGTGTTAAGAGACAAGTCAAATTCCCAGAGATGATTCTGTTGCATGATATTCCCAATAACATTAGCACCAGGTCCCATTGTTTGAACAATCCCTAAGCACTTCACTTTTGGAGCTGCATCAATGATGTAACTCTTCAATGGTGGCTCAAAGGTAACACCCCCTGAGAAATGGAACACCAACCTTGGCACCACACTCTCATCAAACCCTTGAGAAGAATCAAAGCACAGATCCAACGGCCCAAAATTTCCATCAGCCGTTTTAACATTGGCCAGGGAACTGTTGAGTGCCTCAAGAACAGGGCCATATACTTGCTCAACTAATGCGGTCAACGTTGTACCTGAGCCATTATTATATGCAAGACTTAGGGTTACATGAAAGAATGACAACAAAGTTGATGAGTATTTAAAAAATTGACAGGAGGTTAATTATGATTTTTGTTGTTTTATGTTTGTTTTTTTATTATATTTTGTTTTTTAATACTTGTGTTTATACTAATTACATCTCACCTCTATTTGGGACTTTTGTGAGATTTGAACAGATGAAAAAATATGTCAAAAAAAATAAAAAAAACTGATGGAAAAAAAAAATTGTTGTACCTGAGTCAACAATGGTGCCTCCTTGTGAGTTGAAATCCCAAACCTGAGGTGGGATCTTCAGCATTTGATCACCAACTGAGATTCCAATAACATTCACACCATACAATGGAGGAACCAAGAAGAGCTCTGTTCTCTTCATTTCACTTAGTGTAGTGACATTGTGGTCACCAAAGAATAGGTAACTTGAGACATTTTTGTGGCTCAAATGGTCAACTAAGCAATATGAGAATTTGCCACCATATTGTTGTGTTGCTTTGTCAACAAATGATTCTTTGGCATAGCCAAGTCCTAATATTCCACCTGTGTCTTCATTGAAGGTTACACCATTGTTCATGGAGTTTGTGCATCCAACTGTTAGGTTTTCCAATTTCCCCTGCTTCCCATTTGTGAGATCTAATGTGATTGTGTCTGTTCCAAAGAAACCCTTTGCAGATGAACCATCAATATAGCTGTCAATGATAACAATAAGAGTAGTCAATAAATGAATTTCATCTTGGATTGGAAATTTAATGTGAGGACTGTAAGCACATGAATTACTTTCCCTTTTTTTTTTTTATTATTTTAAAATTTTATTAAAGTCAAACCTACACATATATTTCCTATTTCAGCAATGTTGTGGTTGAAAAATTTGTATATGGGAAATTTGTAAGTATTTCAGCTGTATTTTCGCAAGAGTCGAGGGGTTCGAATCCCGTTTTGTGCATACAGCAATTCAATCGCCAACGTCAAACCCTTAAATAAAGTTTTGATCCGCGACAGATTATTTTTTGTAAAAAAAAATATCAGTTGATTTTTCACAGTTAAGAGAAACATTTTTTAAAATTATTTTCTTTTGTTTTTTGGCCATCAGCAAAAAAGCTTTTTCCTTTTACAAGAAGCCAATACCCGCCATAACCAAGTAAATTACATAGATACACCAAAATGTGACCCATGGAAATTATTTTCTCCAATATTTCTTGATTAATTCAGCTCAACATTGAGAGGTCCTAAAAGCCACATTAAGACTGTAATATATTCTTTCTAATCTCAATACTCTAACACTAAAATAGTTGATTAAGGGATCAAAAATCAAAATATCTATAACTATGACCAATTTCACATTAGTTCTCCTTAGGATTGTAACTTTTAACATAGCTGGTAACCTAGCTAGGGTTTGAACTCAGTTTTTGATTAAGCAATAACATAGCCCTTACTAGCTGAGCTACATAGTAGTAATTGCTTAGCTTTCTGTTTCTTATAAATTGAATTTCTAGCTAGGGTGAAGAAACCAGGTTTAAAAATATGGGCGAATTTAAATAATATTAGTTCCAACATGGCCTTGGGTGCACAAAAATGTTGGTCATGTGATACTCACCTACTAACATTAACTCTCATTTATAAGCAATGGTTGGAAGCTGGAAAGAATGGTTGCTGGGGTGGAAGTGGGATCAGAACAACTTTTTTGTGCCTTGTGTGAATTGTGTGTGTGGGCGGGGGTTAACTTTTTGTTAATTAGTCCCCACAAGGCATTTTTTCCCCTTCAATGACAAGCACATATTAGATCTTCTTCATCCTCATATTGATGGCCACACACACCATAACCAGGCTTATTATAAATACACTCACTCCTTTCAGAGCTTTAAATGCATTTGACAGGATAAGAAAAATATATATTGTTCTGTATCTTCATGTACCTTCAAGGGTCAAATTAAATTATGGCCTTTAATAAGATGTGAATGTTAAATTTAATTGGATTGTGTTTTACTAAGACAGAATTTAATAATTAACTTCTCTTCAATCTTTGTCAGCTATAAACTAACCAAAATAACCAAATGTGATGTGGGAAAAAAAAAAAAAACAAAATATAGGATAAAACGAAAATGTTTAGAAGATAATAAAAAGTAGTTCAAAATTTTCTTATTTATTAATTATTATTAAAATAAATATATAATTATAAATATTAAATTAAATATAATAATTTTATGTTATTTTCTCTTATCATTACTCTGCCATAAAAAGAGACATCTTCCAAATAGTAGTATTTTAGGCTAGCTTTTAAAATTGGAACTTGACTACTTATTATTGCTCTAAGAAAGATAGCAATAGCACATAGCTCCTTCCAAACCCTCTTAATTGCCCATGAAACCTCGCCCCCCAAAAATTTATAAACTAAATTTGAGGTCGAAAAAGATAGCCATTAATTTCCCTAATTTTCTCTCTCTTTCTCTCTGATCTCTGTTTTTCACCCAATTGATTACCAACACTTAGTTGCTGGAACAAAAAATTAAAAAGAAAAAAAAAAGTGTCTATGTTTCAATAATAAGGCTTCTTGCAACTTGCAAATTGCAAACAGCAAACTCACTCTCTTATCTTTAAGGGGGTTAAAAAAAAAAACCTCCGCACATATAGTGCTCCAAATGCTCCCTTCTTTCACAACAACCCATTAATTCAATTTGGCTAAAAAATTAAATAAAACCAAAATTTCTTTTTTCTTAAAAAAAAAACATACAAGAAACTACTGTAGCTAGACAAAAGACAGAGCATTCATTATAAACAAGCAAATTAATTATTATCTAAAAAAAAAGAAGAAAGAAAGAAATTAAAGAAGAACAGTTTAGTTACGAACCTGATATCATAGAGGCATGGATCAGAAGGCTTAGGACAATAAGTTAGAGAAAACAAATCGCTGAGATCAAATTTGCACTTGCGAGAAGAACACGTAACTGCTTCAAACGATTTCGAATTCCGCGGACAAAACACATCATTTCCACACTGTTTATCATCAATATGATTATTATTCTTTGGTCTTCTAATTCTTCTTCTTCTCCTCCTCCTGACTGTTCTTCTCGACTTCGACCTTGATCTGGACCTGTTTGAATGGTGACGCTTCTTATGACCGCCGCCAAGAACAATGGAAGCCTTCTTGTGAAGGCAGTTAAACCACGTTAACTCGTTTCCGGTGTCAGCAACCACCCAGAACTTCTGGCTGGGGGTGCCGACCTCCACTTGGACGAAGTACTCGCCTAGGCCGTAGTCTCTGCCGGAATGCATTGGCATTTCCGACGTTTCGTAGTCCTTTCTTCTCCTTTGTTTTGTGGTGGTTGAGGAGATGCTCAACCTTTGGTTCATCCTCTGGAGCCTTATGGTATCTCGGTCGATGAATCTTTTTATGGATTCCAGTTGATCCGAGGAGAAGACATTGTTGTTGCCGTTTCGGAAGAAGCGGGAATTGTCCCTGTGCACGAGTTCTATGCTCAGCTTCTTGTCATCGTCATCATTTTGATGGTAACCGTCAGGACGGAAGCCATGAACAATGTTGAAGGAGGATGCGATTATGATGATGAGGATTGCGGCGGTTCCACTACTCCATTGCATCCTCATCCTCATTATAGGGATAGAAATTTGTATAAAATATGAGAAAGTAATGAATAAGATTTAAGGGGGAATAATAATGGAGGGGGTTTTTGGTGATGGTTTGATTGTGAGAGAGAGAATGAAGGTGAGGGGCTAGAAAAATGAAGAGGGTGGTTGAGCTGGTTTTGTTGAAGATGCGTCCATTTTACTTGGAACAAAGGAAGAGACGGAAGAGAATGGGGGAAAGGAAAACATACAGAAGCAGGAAGGTAAGAGAAGAAGGATATTGAGAGGTACAGATAGAAAAATGGCAGGGCCCTTCTTTCTTTTCTTTTCTCCTTTCTGAGTTAGGACTTTGGATTCATCCTCTTTCCCTCCCCCACTCTCCCTCTCTCTCTATATATAAAATATAAAATTAAATAAAATAATGTGACTATTATTATTATTATTATTATTATTATTATTATTATTATTATTATTATTATTATTATTATTATTACTGGTTTTTTTTTAATTATTTTATAGTTAACAAACAATTAATGTAAATATGAATTACAAGTACTTATACAACAAAAAATAAAAAGGCAGCTATCATATATAAATACACTTATGCATATAAATACATGAGGTGGATTTTATATTTTAATATGTATTTTATAAGAGCAAATGCTATTGTTAATGATTTTTGGCGTATGCTGTATAATGTGTATGTAATAAGGGAAACATTCCGATAAAAATGTTAAAAATGTCTCTATGTAAAGACTTTTTATCTTGTCGGTTGATTAAAATTATAATATTTTTATTTTCTTTATATATGACATATTTTAAAGGTGTGTTTTGAGAATCTAAATATTAATATATTAATTTTTTTAGATAATTTAATTTTAATTTAGTAATTTTTATCTTATTATTTATTTATTTTTTAATTTTCTTAATTTTCAATTTTTGTTTTTGCAATTGTATATTATTTATATATATCTTCATTTTTAATTTTTACTTCCTGTTTTTAATAATTCTTTATTTTTTGATTATTATTTTTTTAAATTATTATATTTAATGTATTAGAATTTTTAGAAAAGACATTTAATTATTAAAAATAAAAGTCCTTAAATAAATATTTTAGACATCTTCATATGAATAACGCACATATCATAATTAAGAGATTTAAAAAGAAAAAAGCTTAGATGGTTATATGCATGGAAAGTATAAACCAAATAAAGCCATTTTTATACACACTCTCTCTCTCAATATATAACCACCAAAATCAACCATAAAGTTTACAAAAGTGAATAAAATTGACCTCGAATTTTATTAACGACAAAAATATTATCCAATTATTTAAAAATATGATAAAAATATTTAATTTTAGGCATTTTTGTCATATTTGACATGTCTTAAAAGTATATTTTTGTCAAATTTTTAAATAATTTAAGGAAATTTTTATCGTTAACAAAATTGATGGTCATTTTTATCGACTTTTAAAATTTTCAGGATCAATTTTGGTGGTTAAGTCCAATATAATACATATATAGTTGCAAATAAGCTTGCAACTAGTTGTGTTATAAGTACAACACTTGTTTAAACTTTAAACATATATTTTTATAACAAAATTATTTTTCCCATCCACCTTGTGTCTCTTTAAAAATATGAGTACCATTCAATCACAAAAATAAATTAATAAGTAATAGTAAATAAATAAATTTATGAGTACCATTCTTTAAAAATAATAGTTATGAATTATCTAGATGGACCATGAATTACATTACACCAAAAACCAAATTTATTCACTGCACTTATTTATGAAAAATATTATTTGTAATTTTGTACAAATCATTAAATATGTGTTTTTACTTTTTAACAAAAGGTAACATTTTTTTGCATATGCCTCGTTTATATTTATTTTCCATTTTAAAAAATCAAAACTTATTCTTATATCTTATACAAATCAATAAATATGAAATAATGGATAAATAAGTCAATGAGATGTAGCTTAAATGACATCAGTCCTTTTTTCTCAGTAGATGTTTCGAGTTCAAGTTTTTCCCCCAACATATATTTGGTAAAAAAAATAATGGATAAATAAACATGCATTTTAAAAAAAATTGAATATGGTTTTTCAGTTGTGTTTCTATTAAAATGTAACAAAAATAATATCATGTTTAAGACCAATAATAAGGAAACAAAAAAGAAAATTCAAGCATTAAAAAATAAAAAAAAAAAAAAGAAATGAAAAGAATACTGGAAGGGGAGAGCAAAAAATATGAACGATTTTTTTTATAAGAAAAGCACATTTGTTTCGGTGAGAGATAATTACTAGTATTTTATTAGCTATAAAAAAAAATACTTGTATTTTATTATATATCGTTAACGATTTAACGTAAACATGACGTAAATTGTTTAGGTATGAATATCTTATTTCTAGCTAGTTAATAATTCTGTTTTATTTTTCTGAAACTTTGTCTTGTATCGCTTGTATAATTGTTATTTGTTTCACAATTATTCGCTCTATGCTATATTATTAGTCTTAGATGCTTGTTTCTTAGAGCACCCCCACCCTAGATATTTTATTTTTATGTGGGGTTTTGGCTTTTCACACTGGATTTTTAAAATAATGTTTGTTATATTGTTGTGATATTACTCTTTCTCCCTCGTGATTTTCTCTTACTTGTATGTTGTATCAATGCACATAGTCCAAATTGATCTAATTTATTACGTTAATCACTCCCTGCATATGATTTTATAGTAATTTTTTTGACAACAAAAGTTAAGCGTTGGATAGCAATAAATTATATATATAGACATACAAAAAATTGTTAGATAAACAAATCATTTTACTTAAATTTTAGAAAAATTCTACCACGAAAATATTTAAGTGTCTTCTGATGAGGATATTACTATATTTAGAAGTTTCTCTCTCTCATAATGTTTACATTAATTACACATCAGATTTTAATAGCACAACTCAACGATCAAGATTTAATATTCTCATTAGAAGACACTTTAGTGCTTTCATCAAAGACCTTCCCTAAATTTTAGTGTCCAAAAAAAAAATCATTTTACTTATACTTCTAACTGAGTTCAATATTTTTAAATTCCTTAACCATCATATTGCCAAAATCTATTGAATATTTTGACTACTTACAGCAGGATCAGTGGACAGGTGGTGAATCTCAATAAATCTGTTGTATTTTATAGCAAGAACACTAATTCTATCTTGAGACAGGAGTTGATGGGACTCTTAGAAGTGTCTAATATAAGGACTTAAGACAAATATTTGGGTTTGCCATCTATAATTAGTAGATCCAAAAAAAGAAACATTTGCCTATGTTAAAGATAAAGTCACCAAAAAACTTGCATATTGGAAACATAATTTGTTATCTGTTAGTAGAAAGGAGATTCTTATAAAAGCTGTTGGAATTGCAATTCCTATCTATTCACTCAGCTGTTTCAAGCTCCCTAAATCTCTTCTGGATGATCTACATAAGCTATTGATGAATTTTTTGTGGGGGGATAAACCCAAATTTGATGAGTAATTTTGTGTTATAATTGAGGGATTTATCAACCTAAACTCACACAATTGCTTGTCATTATATATGTTTGTGAATCTTTGCTCATATATGCTTTGATAGTTGAATACATGCTACATTAGTCATAAATTTATGTGAATTTGTTGAACTCTCATCCCACTTGATGCATTGATTAGTTTGTTAGTGTATTTCAGGCTTTTAGAGATTGAGAATTTCTTGGAGATGGCTAAGCAAGGAATTAGGAGTGGAGTTTTCATGAAGAAAAACCAAAAAAAGAGGAAACAGTTCACATGTGACCGCATGGAAGCTACGTGCGTCTGCACGTGTCCCTGGAACATAAAAAATTAGCCACTATTTGACTCATGCAACTGCATAGCTAACACGTGCTTCCGCACGTGTCCCTGGAAGCGTCGTAAACGAGCCTTTGTCCAACTCGTGCGCTCGCACGAGCATCATGTGCGACCGCACATGAGCGTCTAACAGCAAAAATTAATGAATGCTAAAAGTGGAATTTCGCATCCTAGGCCCAAGGTCAAGCCTCTTTGAATGCTCAATTGGAGACTTATGATAAGGGAATAGCCGAAACACAAGGCATAGAGAATTCATTAGGACCAAGTTTAGTTTTTGGTAGTTTTTGAGAGTTTTTAGAGAGAAATATTTTCTCTTTCACTTTCTCTCATTTTCTCTCTTGTTCTTACATTTTCCCTTTCAATTTCTAGCATCCAAAACTCATATCCATTACTGAATTTTTAGTCGTTTGATGTTGGATTGTTGATACTTTGTTGGATTAATGCAATTTACTTCTTGTTTCTTTCATCTATTGCTTTAATTCTCAATTATAGTGTTCTTGTTCATATGTTATATTTTCTATCTTGCTGGAATTATTTTCTATTATGATTATTGATGATTTCTTGGTTGATTTATGATATTTGTTAGTTCTATTGTTGATTTATATCATCGGTTATTTTAGATTGTCAATTTCTCTTGCAATTCATTATGTTGATTTACTATGTACACCAAGTGTGTGATATTTTGTTTGCTATAACTATGGAGTAGTGTTCTTGTTTCTTGGTCATAGGTTGAAGTGTGGATGATCTTAACCACTAATCCCTATAATTCGAATGATGTAGAGAAGTGGATGAATCTGGTTTCCATTGACGCTAAGCTTTTGCTAGTGATGAGCAGGCCTTGACCCGAAGAACTTGATGGATTATTCTCGTTCTTCAAAGACTAAAGTCTTTCGGATTAGTAAGTAGCTTAGAACTTATGGATTGCGATTAAACCCCCCGCCACTTGGCCATTAGACAAAGTGGGTTTGATTCTTTACGTGACAACCATTCACAATTGGAATTAGTGATGATGATAGAGACACATTATACTTCAACTCAAGACCAAGAACTCTTATTTCTTGCAGCACAAATTATCTTTCTTTTGTTCTAGTTAGTAGCTATCAAATCATTGCAATCTCGATATTTCACAACCATTCGCAGTTTCGTTTTCAATTTCTAGGGAGAACGACCTAAGGTACAATACTTTCGGTATCTTTTTGGTTGCAAACTTGTGACACTTTTGTAAATCTCGATCCGCTCCTCGACGCACCAGTTGGGACTATACTCTCGACGACTTTTCAAAAAATTTGGATCATCCTAACAGGTCTAAGGGGGCGTGTCATGGGGACAGAAGCAGGAGGAATGGAAAATGCATTAGATAAGTTGGGATACAATGAATAGAGACAAACTGCAGGGAGGACTTGGTTTCAAAGATCTAAGAGCATTTAATTTGAGTATGCTTGCAAAATAGGATGGCGTGTATTAACTAAGCCTCATTCCTTATTCTACAAACTCTTTAAAGGCAAATATTTCAGGTTTACCTCAGTTTTTGATGCAGTAGCTGGGAATCGTCCATCTTGAGCCTGGAAGAGTCTCCTTGATGGTCGAAAGGTTCTTGAAAAAGGTGTGAATTGGCGAATTATTCCTAATAGTATTGTGAAGATTTTGGAGGACCCATGGTTTGGGCAGGTTCCTCCTTTCAGAATTCCAATAGCGAGAATCGTAATCCTCATCTTTTGTGGGTTCGGCAACTTATGTTAGATTCTGGAACATGAAATTTGCAAGCAATTGAAGAAAATTTTAGTCCTGCTATTAGTGCTCAAATACAACAAACCAAAATTGAGGAAGGAGATGAACAAGTTTTCTGGATACATACCAGCTCGGTCACCTATAATGTTCACTCAGGTTACAACATTGCCTATTCTTTCTTCCATGAAGCTCCTACCATGCTCCATGAACGCTTCCGTGTAAAAGGAATTTGAAAAGCCCTTTGGAATCTTCAATGTGCCCCAAAGGTTAGAATCTTCATATGGAAACTCATACATGATAGTCTAGTAGTTAAACAACGCCTCCATAACCATCTTCCTCACGTCGACGCCTCATGTCTACGGTGCTCCTCCGTCTCTGAATTCGCTCTGCACGCACTAATCTTTTGTCCCGAGATAGAGGAGATTTGGTATCGTTCCTCCCTGGCAAGTGTGATACCTCGAGAGTCGAGACCCAGTTCTCTCTCCTTCGCAGTGGTGGATTGCGCTTGTTGCATCTCAAATCCGACAACCCGGATACCGAGAGACCATGACAAAACTTGCCTATCTTCTTTGGTCACTGTGGCTTGATAGAAATTCAGTTGTCTTCAATGGGAACCGGAAAAGTCCTGGGGAAGTTATGTCCGAGGCGATAGCACTCTCGACAGAGTTCCTAGCCTCTCATCCTTGTCGGCGCTAGAGAACCCCTTGAAGTTATCCCCAATACCAGTTTCTTTATTCTTCTATTTTTTTTCTCTTACAATATTGTTTCATTTCTTTTGGGTATACTCCTTTGCTTTATGCTTTTCTTTTATTTTGTTTTGTTTTTGAGACTCTGG
>JASCZI010000480.1:12416-23954 GCA_036250425.1 Stylosanthes scabra | reverse complement strand
TATATATATATATATATATATATATATATATATATATATATATATATATATATATATATATATATTTTTCAAATTCCTATGAGTAAAAGATATATAAGTCCTTAAAAATTTGTACGGAGGATAATTAAGTCCCTTAAAATTGAAAAATACAAATTAGTCCTCGAGCAGTTAAAATACATCATAATTAGTCTTTTCGTATAATTTTCAACAGTTAACCTAACACTTAATGCTGCTATGACTTAGAAATATATAACATATCCGTTACGATGCTTACATAGCCTATTAGCAACAATTCTTCTACCATTTTACCCCTTCGTCTTCGTCTTCTTGGTTTACCCCTTCTCACATCTTCATAGAATTTAACTCTTAGGATACCATAGATATGACATCGTTTTAGCATTCAGCCCCAAATATGTCAACTCACCTTTTCTAACACCATATAAGCACCATAACGGATAGGCCATACGTTTCTAAACCAAATCAGCATTGGCTGTTAGGTCAACTATAGGAAACTACATTGAAGGCCTTAATTGTCATGCGTTTTAACTGCTCGAGTACTAATTTATATTTTCCAATCTTAAGAGACTTAATTGTCATCCGCACAAATTTTCAGGGACTTATATGTATGTTTTTTATTCATACACTATTTACCGTAAGATTTATTGTTGGGTTTTTTTCCATGGTATTAACGTTAAATTTACCATGAGAATATCCGACAACAATAGTAAATTAGGATATACTAATAATTTATTGTCAAATTTCAATATTTGACCCTAAAACTGATGCTAATGATGGGCGCTAAATGTGAGATAATTTGGGAAGACTATTAACATTGGAATTGAGTGGAAAACTTTGACAGTGAAATGAAACTAAAGATACATTTTAATTAATGAAATTTGTGTTATTGTGAAATTTTTCCATGATAAATCTGCTGGTAAACGTATCATAAGTTAAATCAGCAGCTTCTTTTGCCTCCCTCACTCCCTCGATCAATTCTAGTTGAATAAATGATGGGAAATTGTGATTGAGTATATGATTTATTACCTTGGATGTTATTTTATATATTCATATGTTTAATAAGTGACAAACATCTTTCTTTAATTATAAACATTTTTCTATTATTATGTTTTCATAAACAAACATACTTCATTGCATATGATATATATATTTGGGATATAACATTTTGTTTAATGAGTGAAAAAATATATACAATACAAGTTTCACTATAACGTTAGTAGATCTAAACAACAAGCAATGTAATGTTAGCGTAAAGATTTACATTTACACATTCAACGCTCACACTCATGATGAAATTTACAATACAATGAAGAAAGGTGACAAGATCAAGTTCAAGACTACGTAAACATTATTATTGTATAACTTTAGAAATCATCTACTCTGATCTTTTTAGAGAGATTTCAATTTCAATTTCTTTGAGATTGTAAAAGGAGAGTGATGTAGTTATTCTTGTTTGAGAGTGTAGTTCTCTAAGTGATAAAATTTTTATATACTATGGTCGGAGAGACTAGCTCGAGGCATATTAAGTAATCAACAAAAAAATACTTGAAGTTGGAATTCCTTTGAGTTCTTATAGTCAATGTCTCTAAATGGAGTGTATTTTAATATATAAATGGTGAAGATTTCATAAGGTGTATCAAAGTGTTCTTGATTTTAACAGTTTATCAAGCATTCTAGAGGTTTGGTGGATAATACAAAATCTTTGCCATCATGGTAAGGAGAATTGGATATAGATAAAGAAGCTTACATAATAGAAATAAAATTTAAGTTTGCAATTTCTTCCTTAAAATCTTTAATATTCATTGTTGTTTATATTTCAAAGTGATACGAAAAGCATACCTCCTTATATGTGCTTAGGGTTCACTCGTAGAGTCCTTGAAAAAGTACTAATATGTAATATGTCACTATTCACAATTTAGTTGAAGTTATCAAATCAAAGAGTTATGGAATAAAAATAAGTACGTTGTTTAAACACATTAAGTTTGCTTATATTTGCCTACAGAAAATAAAAATTTGTTTCCTTTGGGTGTATGCCCTATAATAGGTTGCATTCTTCTACTCTTTACCGGGAGTCGATGACTATTCATTGCTATTACCTTGACACCAAAGAAGAATTCGACCTAATGCTTAATTTCAGTCCTTGTTAAACCCGGTTCGACATTTGAAGTATATTGATTTCGCCCCCAATAATCGAATACTTTTGTCTAAAAATATTGCATTTTTTATTCCATTCATTATTATATTTTCTTTCCTATGAGTTTTAGTCTTAATAAGAATAGTACTTTTTACTGTTCATATGTTATTATTTGAATATATCACTCACACCAATTTGTTATGTATGGATGATGAAATTCATTGTTACAGAGCCCATCGTTCTTTTTTCTTTGACAGATAGTCAGCACTGCATCTGGGTTCGAATTCTACTGAGAGGTCTACTAGAGATCAGAAATTGCTGAAGAAAGAACAAGATGTTTCTTTTGCTCTTTCTGGTCGATCTTAAAATAAAAAATGGTTAATATATTCAATATAATTATGTATTTACAAAATACTATCTCAATTCATCCTATTTCATTATATCCAGGATGGGATATGGTTCCGAAGGATGAACTAGACAGTTCTAATAAGATTTCATTTGCTTGGTCATATTCATTCAACATTTCACCCAGGATCCGCTTCAACGAATATGCGGAGGGATAAGTTAGCCTATAAGGTTACCTGCGGGACTCTTTGAGGATTTCTGCGCAACGAGGCCGGTTACACTGAGACACTACTTCGAATCCTTACGGGACTAAGAGAACGGAAAGATGGAGATAATCAAAAGATAGTGATGAATGCAATACAGAGAAAGGTAGAAAGGCCAACATTGCATAGGGCCTCTCTGATGCCTATACTACTTCCCCTTAGGAAAGGGGGGAGGATGATTGGTAGGTCCGACTACTCCAGTAAAAAGGAGTGAACATGAACCTAACTTCGAAGACTTCCTAGCAGAGGCTAGCCTCACACACGAATACAAGAGGACTGACAAACAAAGCAGATAACTCAACGGAAGAAGCTAGCACCGACTCTTTAGGACGGAATAGAATGCTTTTGGTGGATCACGGAAGGTATGCTCATATATGTGTGGAGATTGACCCGAGCAGGAAGCTAATAAGGTCGAGAGTTGTTCTCAGAAGGAGAGCATTTCGAGTGGAGTTTGAAGGACTAGGTCTCATTTGTTTCAAATGTGGGACATAAACAGACGTCTGTCCCGTTAATGTAACGCATACGGCACCCTTGCCACAAGATAAACCACCGTGAATTCATCCTGCTGCAAAGAACGGAAGGCAAATGGAAGAACCGATTGGGAAGAGTTCGGTCATTGGATAGTGGCTCGTAAAGTCCTAGACAATGAGCATCGAGAACTTAACCAGGGTTAACTCCAACGACAAAGAAGCAAGGTGCGGAGAAGCTATAAAGCCTATTAGGTGTACTTTTATCCACGCTGACAAATGGGTCAAGCGGGACAGTGCAATACCACTGCAGGTACGCTAGGTATTGCTGCATCCAACCCTGATAGAGGGACCATTCAAGAAAGTCCCACATACTAGGATACGGAAAGACGACATCCGACGGATTGATAGGATATTTGGGAACAAAATGTTCCCTCTGTCTATCAATCACCCGACCTAGCACCTCTGGGCGAGGCATGTAACCCACAGCAACCGCAAGCCATAGGGTACATGGCAACATACCATAGTACCGCATAATCAGAAGGCACCAACACCGTTTTCCATGGTTAGACGCCGACAGGGGCCGTGAGAATGCTTTCAATCCAAAACCAGCTAATCGGGAAAGAGGCTTGACTCTTGCTTGTTGATCTCTATTCCATTCCTCCTTGTACATTAAGCAGAACAGGGAATAGGAATAGTAAAAGAAAGTAGTAAGGTAGTACGGATTCAGACATGGGAGCATTAGGAAGATTCTTTGACGCTTATGTGATTCACCCCTTCTCGCTTCGCGTTTGATCCAAGCGGATTCCCTTTAGGTCTAGGATAAAAACTTCCTTGACCCTTGCTTCAGAGCCTGAAATTACATTTCCTTTACCTATAAACTGAACTGTCTTGCACGATAGAAAGCAGATCACTCGTGTCTTTCCTTTCCCATGACATTCTTATAGAAGGGAGGCAATAGAAGCATTGATCACTAAACTCACTTTCTTCCGGATGTACTCTTTTTAATATCTATCTATTCTATCTACCATATCCCGGATGCGGACTTATTGCAGTTACTTAGATTTCTCTAATTCTGTACTTGACTTCGTAATGAGACTGTGAATCTAATCTATCTATGATCTTTCCAATATTATCTCGGTGAGATTTTTTTCCCTTTCCCGCCTCTGGAGCAGCAGATATTGCACTGTCAAAGACTAAGCCTACTGAAAGCGCTAACTAATACCCTCGAAATACAAACAAAGGTAAAGTAAATTTATGCCACAGCTTCCTGCCAATGAATTAGATGGGTTAGATTGGTTCTAAGCGCCAGGCGATGGGGTGTAACCATAAGAAGACATCGCGCACTTCATGCCAAAGTGTGGCAAAACCTCAAAAAAAAAAAAAGAAGAAAGACTCATCTCTTTTCGTCCTTTCAACCGGATTTGAAACGAGTAAGTTCGAATTTTCTCGCGAGGTCATAAGCCCATCTGCGATTCGCTCACTTGCTATCAACCAAGCCAAATGGAATTCTTTGATTCCCTTCTTTTCTTGCTTATCACCGACTTTCCTTCGCCATTTGTGGCTACTAGTGAAGTGGCAACTGGATTGCCCAGTGAAATGTGATCTCGATTGAAGCTAGATAGCGCCCTCCTCACTTGGAGCCGTAGCCGTAGTCTAGTCGGACCTCTGAACCCCTTATTTATATATTCAATTTGGAAGAGATCTTTTTCTCTTTGGCTCGCTCTTGCTCTATCGTTGAATTTCCTCGTTTAAAGATCTCGCACAATCTAGATTTGAGCTCTGATTTGATCCGATAGCCGATGGCAAAGGAAACGAAGCGGCAACAGCAACTATGTTCCTAGTATGGAAGAAAGAAAATGGAAGTTCTGGAATTTTCCCCAATAGCCTGCGGAAGCGTTGTTTGTTACTATAGATGCATTTGAGCCGCGAATCATGATGTCGGGGATTTGTTCACAGCGGAAGAAGAGAAGTCTTCCTCAAATGAATCAGACAAGTATGTTTAACACAAAAAAATTGATCTTTTTAGCTTCCATATTCCCAGTGTTTCTTTTGATTTTAGTGCTCTGCCAAAGAAAGTGGTTTGATCCAAAGTCGGCATGAAATCTAAGGCTTAATTCTTAATTCAACCCCTTCTTCGATAGATATTGTGCTTTTTAACTAACACATCACATCCAACCCTAGCTCCACCATCATTCAGTGTTCACCCCTTCGTTTGTGGCAGGTTAATATTCAAATTCATTCCCAACAATATCGTGATCTTTAAATTGGTTCTCAAAAGATTTTTTAGTCATATTGGTATGTAAGAAATACAATTATCAATCAAATCAGTCATTCTATTAACTAGATGACATGTGTTACAAAATGATTGGTTGATAGTGTTGCTAAAATGATACGTTATCTAGTCATTTTGTGACATATGAATTTGAATAACGAAATATTTTTCAGGAACGAATTTGAACATTAACTTGTCTAATTGGTTTGTTGCTATCACAAGCCTCATGCCATGCCCCTCGTCCCTATTTTCTTAGGTGAGTGCTCACATGCTTTTTTTTTTATGATATATAGTATACATAGATGCTTTGTAATATCCAGGGTTCTGAAAACTGAACCGGTCATCGAACCGCTCGAGCGAGAGGTTAGAGGTTTTATAGGTCCAACCAGTTCAACCAGAGGTTCAAACGTTTTAAATAACCGTTTTATAACAAAATAATATATAAAATAAAAATAACGATGAAAAATAAAATTATCTCATAACATACAAATATAGACATTAAAATGTCTTCCAATTTTAAAGTATTAAAAAATTTAAAACAACAAAAATCTTATAATATCACTCAAGTCTAAAATACAACTCATAAATTCAAATAACAAAACAAGTATCCATAGACCAAAACAAAAACCAACATTAAATATTGTAATTAATCATCAAAGTCCGCAAAAACACGTCGTAGATTTGCATCATTAGGATCATCTTCATTTCCATTTCCACCTTGGCTATAAGAATCAAAAGATGTAGCATGAAATGAAGTACCACCGCCATCACCAGTTGGATGAATACCAGCATCAATATCATCTAACAAAATTTACATAT
Organism: Stylosanthes scabra; assembly: GCA_036250425.1. Taxonomy (NCBI): domain Eukaryota; kingdom Viridiplantae; phylum Streptophyta; class Magnoliopsida; order Fabales; family Fabaceae; genus Stylosanthes; species Stylosanthes scabra. The sequence continues at coordinate 17,633 of JASCZI010000480.1, read as the reverse complement.
TATCATTACCAATATGTCAAAAATTATATTTTTTCCAATAAATAACCAGAAAATAAATTATAATACTCACGTAGGAAATCGTCAACGTTGACAAGAAGATCAAGTTCTTTGTCTACAACCTCTTCTGTCACCCAAAAGTCAACCATATTGATGCTTTCATAATCAATTGGATCATATTGCACACTTTGCTTTTTCTTTTCCTTTTCTTTCCTAAAAACATTAGTTGCAATATATAAAAGATTAATAAGTAACATAAGTAAAATACACAAATTTTTCTTTTTCTTTCTTAAAAACATCAGATGCAATATATAAAAGATTAATAATCATACATTACCTTTATTTAAGACGTCAATTATAAGTAACATACACAATATCATTTAGCTTATCATGCTCCAATCTATTTCTTCTCTTTGTCTGAATTTGATAAAAAAAAAAAAAAAGGCTCCAATTCCTCTCACACCGCGATGAAGCAGATGCTTGGCTAAGAATGAAAATGTCTATCTTTTGCAAATAGGGTGCAGAACTACCAAATAATGTCCACCATTGATCTATAATGGTTAATTATTTATCATTAACTTCATATTAGTTAACAATTAAGAGAATAAAAGCATAAAACAATTTTCTATTAAATTTATTCTTACCAGGGGAATGTTTTTTCGCAGCTCAAATAACTTCAAGCTTGTCAAAGCTTTCCTTCCGCTCTTTTTATATATGTATCTCTTTCATTGCTTCAACTGAATCTAATTGTTATACTTACAATGTAATGTAACAAGATCAAGTAAACCTCACATGACATCAGGGCCTTCCTTAAAATTTTCATTAAAGAATACAGTCAGATTCAAAAAATATGCTGCTGCATGAAGATCCTTCTTCAAATGTTTGTCCCACCTCAAGTTGATAATCTCTGTAAGGCTCATATGCGTGCATATTCTGCTTAAACATCTCTTTGATTCCATTTTCTGCCCTCATTGTACCTTCATAAACATAACCCAATGATGGCTTGTCATCCGCATCAACAATTCTCAATAGTTTAATCAAAGGGGCCACAAGCTCGCAAGCAGTAAAACAATCATCCCAGAACCTGTTATCTAAGATAATAGAACTTATAGCTCTACCGTTGACACTCCTTCCTAATTTGTGACTAGTAAAGTGTGCATCCACAACCAATGCTTGTAAATTAGCTTTGTGTTCAAATATACTTTTCAAAGTGATGAACACGGCGGCAAAACGAGTTATACTAGGGCGAATAATTTTCTTCCAACTAGGCCTTTTTCTAAGCCAAGACAAAAACACCATATGATTATACACAAATACAGTAATCTTTGAAACACGTGATGCAAGGAGAGAAATATGTGGCATGCTACTTATATCTTTTAAAATAAGATTAAGGCAATGAGCAGCACAATGTGACCAATAGATATTCTCATATTTCCGATTAATAAGCTTACTAGTTGCAACATAATTGGCCGCATTATCAGTCACAACATGCAAAATATTATTAGGGCCAACCCATTCAATTACTTCACAAAACAAGTTACACAATATTGAAGCATTTTTAACCATAAGCATCCACAGATTTTACAAAGCATAGACCTATACGACAATACACCAAAAAATTAATCAAAGTTCTTTGCCTTTGATTCGTCCAACCATCAGCCATGAGGGTGCATCCGCTTTCTCTCCAAACACTCCTGTAACTATCAACAAGCAACTAACATTCTCTTTTGAGATCAACCAACAAGTGAACCCTAAGACTATCATATGAAGGACTTTTATAACCAGGACCAAAACCAGCAACACCATCTAATATTGCTTGAAAATACAGTGACATAACAACATTAAAAGAAATTCTACAATTCAACAACCACCTATAGTTGTAAAAGCCGGACTCGCCGGTTCAATCGAAAAATTGGTGGCCTGTTTGGTCCGATTTGACCAAAGAATCGGAGTTGCAGTTAAACCTGTCAACTCACATGCACGCCCTTAGCCACTAGGTTGTGTTGTATTTTAGTGATATTAGTGCTTATTAATAATTATATAGCTAATTTAGTGAAAAAAAGTATAAAAGAAGTAAATTATTTTTTAATTTTTTTGAAATCGATTTAGCAGTTTTATCAGTGATCCAACGGTTGAACCTTTAAACTAGTAGATTCACCAGTTCGATGACCAGTACGATTTTTACAACTATGTGAGTAAAAGAAAAGAGGTCCACAAAGCATGTGATTTTTACTCACTCTCTATATCTCTTCACTCTTTTAATCTGTATGTGAGTATTCCCCATTTTCTTAACCCTAGTTCCCCCCACACTGCTAGCCTATTACATTGCCAACCCTCCACTGTCGTGTTGCCAAGCCTTCACTTCTCTACCTTTCCTTCAAGCTTTCCTCGCACCTTGTGTCACTGCTGACCTCCCATCCCATTCTGTCTTTTGCAAGCCCTAGCCACTTTTGCTGCTTGTATACTTCTTTCTCCTCTGCTCCGTTGTAATGCTTCTGCTATCCCCCCCCCCCCCCTAATTTTAGGTTTTTATTCTTATTTAATACTTTCACTGATAAAGAGTTAACTATCAAAATTGCCCCTTAAGTAGTTTTCAATAGTTGACAAAAAATATTTTTAATTTCGTTAACGACAAAATACCACTCAATTATTTAAAAACCTGACAAAATATACATTTTTCTCACGTTTTTAAATCATTAAGGGGTATTTTTGTTCTTAATAAAATTCAAGGTTATTATTATCCGCTTTGAAAAAAAATTAAGAATAATATTAGTGATTTACATTAAAAAATAAATGTATAGAATTTTATTTAGTCTTAATAATAGTCCATAATATTATCGGAACCCTGATTTAAAATGATTATTCCCAGTGAAAAGTGTGTCAACTTTCTCTTCTCTGTCTAGTTTATTAGAGAACCAAATGAGTTCATTATAGTGAAGGTTTAGGTATAGAGGGAATATAGACAGCAAGGACCAAAGAACATATACAACAAATTTTGACTTGCTAAAAAAATGAAATTCCAGTTGGCTGAAAGTGAATGGTTGACAAATGACATACGCGTTAACAAGTGAATCTCAACGTTTTGCAATTTTTCATTGACATTTTCTTCAAGGGAAGAACTAACAACATATGTTAATGAATTCAATATCAAATTTTAATCTTAATTTATGAGCAGATAAGATACGTTGATGACCATTTTTATTGCAGATTTTCAGGAAATGTAACGAGTCTACTTAGGAAGTCTACACTTTATTCGTACATTACATTATGAAGCATATATACACATCAATAGTATTATTATTGTCCCCCATAAAAAAAATAGTATTATTATTGTTACTAATTTATTATGTATTATGCTAATATATTTGTGCAGAACGTGGGAGCACTACTAAAGCAAAGAAGAAAAGTCCAAACAAATTGCTTTGCTAGCTTTCATATTGTAGCTGTTTTGACAAGGTTGTAATGCTAAAATCAGTCAAATATTTGGTGCTTTTCGAGCTGAGTTCGGGTCTGATTTCTCATCACCTTATCATTTTTTAAGTCGTATACTCGTATTTCTTAATTAAAAGCACATTTTAAGGTGAAATTAGTAATAGATTATTATATTTTTATATTTCAATTAATATTTGATATATTTATAGTATTGTTTTTGTTTTAAAATAATTTATTTTAGGATAAATGTGATGTAACATTTGTTATATTTAATGTTTAAAAGTTAAAATTTTGTAAAAAAAAAAAAGCAAAAATTTTATTACTTTTTATATAGAATTTACAAAATTGTATATATTAATGTATAATAGACATACTCGATTTATTTTCAGTCGGATTAGATTCGGTGTGTTTTTAGATTCGAGTTCAGGTCTCATTAAATTCGAGTCATGTGCACTCCCATACTATTCAATGTAAATGTGGGTCTTGTAAATATACGTAAAGAAAAAAAAATCTTACCGTGATGGATGAAAGGGAAAATTTAAAATGTAATTATGATTTGCTTATTGTTATACTGATTTTTAGGATTTTCAAAATACAGATTTCAAGAGACTATGAGTATCAGTCAATGAAGTGCATCAAAATGTAAACTTGCAGAATTGAAGAACTGGAATTGCATGTAAAAGGTTGATTATACAAAAACACTTCTCAGAATTCCAAAGTGTTTAATGACAAAGAAAAGAAACAACTTATATTTAGTCTGGAAATAAAATGACTAATCTTGAAAGAAGCAGCAACATGAAAATAAATGGCAAAAGCTTTCAAATGAGAATTAAAAGAAAAGAAATAAAAAGACAACATTGAAAGTCATGAGTTCAGTTACTGAAATTGACATAAGAACAGAAAAGGAATTGGAAGGAATCATACTCAGAAAACTGGACTTGTGACAACGCTCAGAAAGTCGCTTGATGGATGTGAGGATTGTGAAGTGAGTGTTCCTGAGAGTCAAGATTCCAACCCCAAACTTGTGTATTTTTTCACTATTTATAAATGACCCCTTCCAATCTCCTTCTGCCACGTGTATGCTTCAGAATAGGGCAGTTCCACGCCTACGTAACTTCCAAGTAACGTCCCAAAACCATCTTCGAATTATCCGTTGTTCCCCGAACTCGAATCTCCATATCTGAGCCTCCTTTCTCGAACATTCGAAGTCTGCTCTTGGGTTATCTTATTGAACATTTGCTAAGTTATCATCCTCGAAATTCACTAGCTCTTCGACCCACAAAATCGATTTACCAAAAAATCGAAGCCCAGTTTTCAATCAATTTTATTTTCAAATAACAAAATGCCCCCTTAGATCGTTTTCATTTCAATTGAAGAACGAAAGGAATTCGATCTACGAAGAAGAAGAAAAGTAATCATTTAATTTTATTAATTATTCTAATGATTATAATTCCTCGCAAAATGCGCTTCCCATTCTCCCACGTTCTGCCACTTTCTCTTTCCTTCAAATCATAACTGTCAAAACCTTTTAGCTTCCATGACACGTCTATAAAAGGTAAACTTTACTCTTTTTTACTCTTTTACTCATCTCACAAAAAACTTGACCCTTTCATCCTTCTCTTTTCCTTTGTGAACTCACTGTTCATCTTCTTCCTCTCAATCCTTGTTCTTCTTCTCCCGGAACTCCATTACAACTCTTGCTTAACTCTCTGAATCATTCATCATCTTAGTTCAGGTAAACCTAGTTTTAACGTCATTCTTGTTCATCCTTCTTCATTTATTATAACA
>JASCZI010000479.1:23858-35062 GCA_036250425.1 Stylosanthes scabra | reverse complement strand
TGATGAGTACGGGTCGCCTTGACATAGTTGGGTGTCAAGCCAGTCGTCGCTGAGAAATCATACTTGGGATTTATTCCGAGTAATCGTCGGGTGCGGGAAGCCAACCAACGCATGAGCTCATGGCCTGCATTAGGACCAGGCATGCATCATACTTGTTTGCGCATTTGACTGTGTGTGTTTACCACATTTCATTGCTTTGTTTGTCTTGCTTGCCTTGCTTGTTTGTTTGCCTTGTGTGTTTGCCTTGTTTTACCTTGTGTGTTTGTCCGAGTCTTTCTTCTTGAGTCTCTGTTCTTCTTCGTTATCTGTTCTGCTATCTACTTCGCTATATGCTACGCTATTATCTGTTACTCTACCTACGTGACGTGAGCCCCTAGGATAGAGTAGTTGACCTAGGAGTCAACTGGGAATGATAGGTTCTCACCCCCGTTTTCTTTCTTTAACCCACGCATAGATGGGAAGTGTCGTAATCTACTACGAGTACGAGAAACGTGAGAAGTTCAAGGATTTCGATATGAAAGCTGATGCTGAGCTGGGAACATTCAAGATCAGGCGCTATCACCTTGATGATGAGGCTTCCGTTCATCCTCTTCGTAGCGTTAGGATTGATCCTGATCTGTCGTACGAGATTCGGTTCGAGGCGTCGAGGGTGCCAAAGAGTTGGAAACTCATTCCGCCATCCTAAGGTTGGATGGATGAAGGACACGATAAAAAGGGAATCAGAGGGATGGAACCCTCTAATGAGAAAAAGGATGCTAGCGAGGGAGATTCCGAGAAAGAGGTTCTTGCTTCATTTTTCCTGCTTGTGGACATCGATGCGGAAGAAAGACTACCTACGATACATGGAGGAGTTGAGGCGTCGTCCTTACTTTCACCTCTCCGCCAGACAAGCTTCTGTATCAGATTTACCAAGGAGTTAACTGATCGACAGCCTGCCGGCCATAACGCTTCGAGTTATGATCCCCCTGGAGTTTGGCAACCGCCATTGTTGGGTCTGAGTCTTTAGTGTGCCTCGCTTGTTAGATCAATAGAGGTTTAGGACGTTGTCGTAGTTGTAGTTTCTTTTATGTTCTTAGTCCCGCGACCTAGCTTAGGAGACCTGTGTATGTGAGGTCAGGCCGGGTAAGACTGTCATAGATAGGCGTCTAGAGTTTGTAAGGATACTATTGTTATATGTCATATATATATATATATATATATATATATATATATATATATAATCTTGGGACTTCTTGTTATACGAAGAAGTTGTTATATCTACGTATGAGTTATATTTTTTGCTTATAATGATTGCCGCGCTAACGCTTTCACGACAGGCTAATACTAATAATATGGTTGAGAGTTTTAGAAATTTTTAGGTTAGGAAATGTGGCATCTCAATCGTAGGCATAGTCGACGGTGTCGAAAATTGGGATGTTACAAGTATTCCTTAAAACCAACCTTATTTAATACTTTTTAGTGTTTAACATTAAATATCCATTAACTCTTGGAAGAGAGTATGTTTAGTGAGAGAGAGTATATTTAGTGAGAGAGAGTTGATATGTAGAGAGAAAAGTGAAAATGAAGAATGAATGGGAGAGAGAAAATGCATGGGATTAAAGTTGTTGACAGGGGCGCTTTTACGTTTATCGCTCTCAACAGGGAGGCGCCAAACGTTAAGTGGTATTTGTCCAAGAAGTGCTTACCGTGTCCGCGTCTCTGCCCAAAAAAGCGTGTCTTGCTTCCGCATCTCCATGTAGATGGCGCCTCCCGCATTAGCGCCTCAAAGTAAGCATGGTCAAAAAACAGTTAGCTGCCACCGTGGCAAAACAGGGGCAGCTGGATGACTGGGTCAATTGTTTCAAAACAGGGGCAACCCAAGAATAAGTTTTGGAAACAAGAGCATTGAGTAAAATAGCCAGAATAATGTGTAAGAAAAAAATGTATAACTTTCCCCCTTCATACTCAGGGTATTCCTAATTTCTCCATGCTTCATTTTCAAGCATCCATTGTATCCTACAAAAAAAAAGAGATATCATCCATAACATGAAATTTGATTAAATCTTTATAAGTTAACTAAAAGATCTACCGATGTTGAGTCCTTCTTTCTTCTTCTAGTTGCATTCCTAATTGATTTATCCAATTCTGCACTAAGCCTCCTATTGCTTGGTCAACCCTTTGTGGAAACTTGAGGAGGAGCGAGCACCAGATCAATATTAATAGCACACTAACTTTCTGATGTGTTTCTGCTTTGTCTACTAGGAACACTACTTTGAAGCTTCGATGCACGATAATCATAAAGCTTTCTTAGAGAATCATCCATAGATGAATGCAATATCGAGGCTTCTTCAATGTCGCTCACAAACTCTTGCGCAACATTGAAAAAATGACTAAACCCTCTAAAGATGTTTTTGCTCTCATCGGAATGGTTTACATCATGACTAGTCTTGATGTATGTATGCTTCCGCTTAATATTCTTGCTCCAACGAGATGATATGTAGCACTTAGGGACTTCACTCACTTGATCATAAGCAAATGTCGATAGCATATGGCAACATAAAATTGTCTTCGATGCAAACAAGTTGCATTCACAATGACATTCGTGAACGACCGAATCAAAGGAAACCATATATGTGTCAGTAACAGGCTGGTCACAAATCAATTTCTGCTCAGCGACTTTCAAGGAATACATATAACCCTGTCTTGACAGAACTTTAACCATGAAATCCCCCTTTCAATGACAGAACTTTGAACATGTGGGTGGTGTACTCTTTTTGGAATTGAATTTCGATCATCGAGCTCGAGACACATTGGATGACTCCCTTGGAATCAGCAACATCATGCTCCAACTCCTTTTGCTCCTTATTTCCAAGAACATTATCAAATTCATGCACAAATTGAATTAAGCTAGTCTTTGTGTGGAGATAACTGCCATAGAAAGCATGCATGCTCTCGCAACATTGAGTACTCCTCATACCTGCCCAAAACTCATCTGGGAAATAAACAGGAACCCACATATGTCGATTATCATAAAGACCTATAAAAAAAACAAAGAAATGAAAAATGATCATGCAGTTACAGCAATGTAATCATTCTAAACAATGGAAATTATAATTACATGGGCATAATGAGCTTATCATCCAAAAGAACATGCCATTATCACCAGTTTATACAGAGCTTATCATCCGAAAGCCAGAATTAATTAATTACAAATTCAATAACTATCTCAACACCAGAATTCATTAATTACTAATTCAATAACTATCTCAACACCAGAATTCACAATCAAAAAGCATAATTAAAATTAATTGAAAATACTAACCTGACAACCAATTGTTCTGGTCAAGCTTGTAGTTTGCAATCAAATAAAACCACTCACTATCAAAAGATATCATCGATCGTGAATTCCAAACAATGCGATTTAATTGGTCATGAAACTCATTGAAGAAGAAGTACCCTTCTACCTTTTGTGGTAACTTCTTCAAGATGTGCCATATGCACCATCTGTGTCGTGTGTTTGGCAACACTTTCTTTATTGCAGCTTGCATTGACTTGCATTGGTTTGTGATGATACCAGATGGTGGCCTACCCATGCATCTCAACCAATAAATAACCAACCACTCGAAACTTGGTATTTCTTCGTTTCCTAACAAAGTACACCCAAGAGAAATAGATTTCCCATGGTGATTGACCCCATTAAATGAAGGAAATGGTAAGCCATGCCTGAAAAAAATTATCATCCAAAATAGTAAGCACATTCAGCTACATAGTAGATAAAGTCAAGGCAAAATTAATGAAACACTCACTTGTTTTTCCTATATGTAGTATCAAAAGACAAAATATCTCCAAAATACTCATCGGCCCAAAAATCACTTTTCAACCTGTAGTTATCATCAACTTCAATCTCATAAAAGAAGTTCGGATTGATTTCTTTCATTCAGTTGAAGTATTGTAACATCTCCCTAACTTCAAGGTTCGGATCACTTCTCCGAAGTTTACAAGTTATGTAATTTCTGACATCTTTTTCTGAAAAGTTTAAGTTGGAAGATCCATCCACTTCATTGCAAAGTGCAAGATACGTCTTGTTAGGTCTTATCCCGGCTTGATCATTATCTTCTATCACACACTTTGCATGCATGTTCAATTCCCTGCACTCATGGTAATGAAGCGACTTTTGAGGAGAACAAGCATATGTGTGCTTTGCCTCAAATATTAATTAAAACCAATACCCTTTTTCCTTGTCCAACTTGACATAAACCCTAGCCTTGCACTTTTTCGATGAAATCTTCTTAGATCTGATGGGAGCAAGTACACGAGAAGTCCAATTACCATGCTTGTTAAAAAGAATAGATTGGTTGGCAATTATCTTCTCTCCATTAACATTCTGAACATAATTAGTGGTGATAATTTTGACAAAAAAATCCACTTTGGAAGCATAGTTCTTATAAAATCCATGAGCTTCACCACAAGATTGAAATGACATGCCTTCTTTTGGAATTTCAGCCTCACTTAGATTAGAATGATCTGGTACCTAAAAACAGCACAAAAGGATTCAACCTCAAATAATAGATTCTTATGCTTTATTCTTGCACATATTCTTTTATGTGATGATAATTTGAAGTCTAATGATGACATTGGAAGGACTTTGGTCCATATTTTAGATACTTATGGGGATAAGGACAAGTTGAAAGTGAGAATAGTAAATATTTTGCTTTTTGTTACATTGTTAAAAGCCACTGCAATTCATTATAACCAGTAAGGATGATAACCGAAATTTTGAAAGAATACCTCTTGATGCTGAGGGACTTGTTCAGTACAAGGAATTTCATGTTGTTGTTCCTGACTAGCATTGGTCAATTCTCTCAAAATCTGAAATATAAAACAATACTAAGTTTCGGATGATAACTAAGATACAAAATGCATGATAACAGTATTAAGTTTCGGATGATAACAGCTCTAAAAAATATTAAAATGCAATTGAGAGAGAGGATGAAACCTCCGAAGAATCTTCATCAATGATTTGAGGACAACAATCAACAAAATTACCAGAATCCATGATCAATCAAAGAATTGAAGGGGTTTTTCAAATCAAATCCTGAAAACGTGTCGAAGAAAGAAAAAGAAGAAGCTCAGACGAAGAAAGAAGAAGCTCTTCACAAAGAAGAAGAAGCATTGTGTTTGCAGACATTGGTGATAAATTACTATTGATTATGCTGAATTTTGGGGTTGTTGTGTTACCCACTATGAATTGGTTGGTCAATTTAATTTTTTAATTATGTCTTTGAATCTAATTTGAGCCTAATTTGACATTGTTATGCTCTAGCCATTTGGCATTATGTTTTTGTGAATTGGTATGAGAAAATGCTTGCTTTGAGCCAATAATTGTGATACACTATGTTCTTGTGCATAAGTCATGTTGATTAGATTACGCATATTGCATTGAGTTGGGTGAAGTTGGCTTATGCACCTTTTTTTTTAAGTGCTAATGAGTGAATGTCCTTAATTTTTTAGTTTTGGTGTGAAAATTGTGATAAATATCATTGTCATTTATTTCAGAAAGTAAATTTAATCACAATAATCATACTCCCAATACTCTCTTCCTCCTTGTAGCACATATTCACCATTCACATATCAATTTGAATATACTTATTTCCTCAATGCCTAATATACTTGTTCTTTTACCAACCTCTTTGCAGGATGAGTTAGCAATGAACCTCCCAATGTTCGACAAAAGAAACACATTCTAAGCGTCTCAAACTAACTTTGGATGATAAGAACAAACACAGACCAACGAAGGATCCCAACACCTTCAAAAATAAGATAAGCAGAAGACTTGTTTGAGTACCGCAACAAATGTCTCCACTATGAGGGACATTTGGCATAAGATAATCACATCCGCCAATATGTCAACGATCTAGTAAGGAAATGGAATTGGCAGTTTCTGACTCAAGGGCCCGTGAAAGACATAAGCCTTTGCTTGGTTGGGGAGTTATACTCAAATTTTTATGATAACGATATCTAGAAAGTGTTTCTCCAAGGTCAAGAAACATCAAACAGATCCTTGGAATTCTACAACCTTCACAGGGAAAGGATGATTATGAAAAATTAACCTCCATGCAAGCTAATAAGGTACCTTGGGATGCCATCATCCAAAGGATTTGTGAGCCGAACTCCACTTGGGTCTACAACGTAAAACTGGTTCGAAATAATCTGAGGGTGAACTAGCTCACGAAGGAAGCCACAACATGGCTTCATCTGATCGTCGACTACATCCAGCCGAACACGACATGAGAACCATTACAATAGAGAAAGTCATTGTATTGTATTGTATAATGAATGACAAAATGGTTTATCTCCACAAGTGCATCCATAAGAAGATACATGCCACTATAAAATCAAGTGTACTTTTGTTTCCCAGGCTTGTTATGAAATTGGCTACAGTATATGGGATCCACCCTGAAGAGGCTGAAGTGATAGTAGAACCCTCCGCAAAGGTCAACATCATTTCACTTGGGATAAAGTTTAAGGATATGGTCAGAGAGTCTTCCAAAGCTCGTCACAAGCATTCTACCTCTGACAATTCGTCTTCGAACCCAATTGCACTCTTGAACCGCATCATGAACAACCTGAAGAGCAATGGCCGTCGAAACAAGCAACAGAGCGATATGATAATGAAGATGCTGGCGGGCGGGAATTCAGAACCATAGGTACCAGATACGTCGAAGGATGAGATAGACGGGTTGGATGACAAAGAGAGCGGGGAAGAGCAAGCACGATCAGCAGAGAATGAAAAATTAAGAGGCAGATATTGACAATAACTCCTTCCACAACACTTGACCTCACCATTAGGACTCATGCAGCACAGTGGACCGTGCACGATTCAAGTGTTTGGGAGTTAGATCTTCATTGTGGTTATGACAAGTTTTCTTTTCAAACACTTGCTTTACTTTTGTTATTACTATGCTTTCTTCCTTCTTTTGTCTATTACTATGGTTTCTAGACTTATTATTAGATATTATGCTATTATGAATTTCTTTATCTTGGTATGAATTTAACTTAGGATTTTTTTAATGCATTTTTATCTAGTGTGGGTTGTATATATTTTCCCCTCTTTTTAGTTATAGTTGGTTGAATATATAAAAATGAACTAATATGTTAGGTGTAATTCTCAATCACTTATAGAGTATAAAATTTTATTTGTGATTAGCGTGTTCAATATGAAATTCTTGAAAATTAATTTGGGTGTTTACTCAATTTCTTTTAAACACTCATATATGATTCATATAAGTGAAATATCTATCTAGTAAGTATAATTTAGTATAATAATTCCATAACTAACAAAAGAAAATGCACGACATACAACGAACGAAAGCGTGATTTGGCGTGCACAGAAAGCTAGACCCTGTGAGCTTGGGATTTGCGAGGGCGGTGGCGAGGCCTTCTAAGTCTGGGTAGACGGCGATGGCTTCGGCGACGGCGGCGTGTTTCAAGGTGAGACACTCTCGTTCTTCGTTTGAGCAACAATTGTGATGAATTCGTGATGTTTGTTTTTATAGTGATGAATTTGATTGTGAATTTTGCAGGTTTTTTTCGTTATTATGGATTCTATCTCAGATCAAGAAAATCAGGGAAGGGACTGGTATGTTCTTCTCAGTTGAAGATGTTTATATAATAGATGCATTTTTCTGTGTTGGATATTGATTTTTCTGTGCTATGTTCTATATTTTTGTATGCTACGTTTTGTCAACTTTCATTATCATTATCTATATCACTAAGGGAAGAAATATGAGACTCAGGGGTCAAAGCTTTGCTTTATATCCAAAGAATCAAATTGAAAACATGCTTTTATGTGTTGTGGCTTAGTTTTTGTGTGTTGGGGATCAATTTTTCTGTGTTGTAGTGTATCTTTTGTGTTCTTCATTTTAATTGATTTTCTTGGAGTAACTTTTACTTTTTATGTGTTGTGGCTAATTATTTCTGTGTTGTCATTTTAAGGAATGGTTCTTATGTGATGTTGATGAACAATATGTGCCAAAAATTGGGATGCGTTTCAAGACAGTTGAAGAAGCTGAAGAGTTTTACAAGGATTATGCTAGATGGGCTGGTTTCTCAATTAGAATAGGGAACTCCAATAAAAATAAGAAGACAAATCAAGTCAGAAACAAACTTTTTACATGTAAAAGAGAAGGGAAAAAGGAATCTAATGTACCTCATACTGAGAAGACAAATCCCACATCTATTGCAAAGTGTCCTGCAAGATTATTTGTACATGTAAATAAGAAAACATGATCATGGGTTATTTCTAATGTTGTTTTGGCTCATTCTCATCCATGTTGTCCTGATCAAGCAGAAATGCTAACACAACATAGAGAGCTTAGCATGCATGTTCATCGCATTATTGAGATTAACGAAGAAGCTGGTATTACACCTAATAAAACATATCAATCACTTGTGACAGAAGCCGGTGGTCATCGTAAATTGAATTTTGTTGAGAGGGATGTTAGAAATTACATTACTAGGGAGGTTCGTAATGTTTCTAAACTAGATGATGCAAAAGAATTTGGAAAGTACTTGCTGAAAATGAAAGAGCAAAATGAGAACTTCTTTTACGAGCTTTTACTTGATGAAGATAAATCAATGATAAATTTGTTTTGGGCAGATGCAAGAAGTCGAGCTACGTATGAGTATTTTGGTGATATGGTTTCATTTGATACCAGTTACAACACAAATAGGTATCATTTATAAATGCATTTTGTTTTCATTTTTTATTTATTCTGTTTTCAACCTTTTTATGTGCTATTCTCATAAATTTATATGCTATAAACTTGGTTTTCTGTGCTGTGAGTTTTTTTTATTTATTTATTCTTTGTTTCACGAGCTTTTTAATTTTCAGGTATGATTTGCCTTTTGCTTCTTTCATTGGTGTGAATCACCATGGACATTCAATACTTTTTGGATGTGCCTTACTAAAGAATGAGGATACTTAATCATTCAAATGATTATTTGAATGTTCGATTCGTTGTATGGGAGGAAAGGCTCCAATCGGAATTATCACTAATCAATGCCTATCAATGCCAAGTGCTATTGCGGAAATCATGCCAACAACGATCCATAGATGGTGTATTTGACACATTCTGAAGAAACTTCCACAAAAATTAAATGGTTATAATAATAGACATTTTGAAATTGAGCAAGAGATGGTTGGTATTGTTTGGAACTCCCATTCAAAAGAAGAATTTGAAATCAGTTGGAATGACTTTGTTATCAAATTTAATTTAGTTGGGAATAAGTGGCTGATAGGTACTTTTTATGTGCTATACATTAAATATTCATGTGCTATGTCTTTTTATTTTTGTTCTTGAATCTTGTCACTTACTTTTTTTGTTGTTTTTCGATAGAGCTTTATGAAGAACGTGATTTATGGATTTCAGTGTATCTTGATCATCACTTTTGGGCTGGAATGCCAATGCCAGTGTATCTTGATCTTGTCACTTGAAGTGAAATGCCAATGCCTATTATTTGAATCAAGGGGCATATTGTGTCGTCACTATTTGTCTGTGTTAAGTTTTGAGAAGGTAGATGAAGTTCCAGCAATGTATATATTGCAACGTTGGAGCAAGAACATAAGAAGAAGTCACACAGATATCAAGAGCAGCCATGACAAGCCATTTTTGGAGCCGAGACGTATGAGATACAATGGCTTGATGCTTCGTTCATATGATGCTAATGAATTTGCATCAGAGAGTCCGGAGTTGACTGCCATTCTTCACCGTGAATATGACAATGTGATGGCTGAGATGAAACAACACAAGGCTAAAGACAAGGGGAAAACTGTCTTGACACATAAGGATGGTATCTTAAGTGAGATTAATGAACTTCAAAGCCCACCACATGTAAGGTCGAGAGAACGCCCTAAAAATTGTTTGGGGTCAAATACTGAAAAGAAGATTGCAAATGTGTCAAAGAAAAAAAAGAACAAAGGTCAAAATGAGGTACTTTTCTAGATGAGTTTCATTTTTATATTTGAATGTTCATTGCTTTGATTTTCTCTCTTTGATCCTTTTTTTTAGGAGTTGAATTTTGTGGAAGGTGCATCAATTACAGAGAAATATGGAAGCTGATACCAAGGAGAAAATATCAATTATTAGCCCAAAAACATAGATTATGTGAATCTGAAGACAGTTTTGTATTTACGTGTCATGTGTAAAGCATTATGAGCTGGGACCCCATTTTTCTGTGTTCGAGGGTTTCATGGATTTGAGTTATAGTTTTGGAATCTTTGATATTATTTCTGTGTCTCACAGACACATTTTTGTGCTATGTGTTCAAATTTCTGTGCTAAGCTCAAAACAAATTTTTAATGGGGTAGAGTTAGTTTTATGTGTCACACACAAACATTTCTATGCTATGTGTCCAAATTTCTGTGCTGAGCTCCAGAAATCAAATATCCTTGCCCCAAAACTTTTAATTTTGGAGTGGGTTAGATTTCTGTGTTCTACACACAGATTTCTGTGCTACTTTCTTAAATTTCTGTGCTTAGCTCAAAATAATATCAACTAGAAACTGACCAAACACACATTTTAAGGTATATGAATTGAATATTTACAAAACATCGTAATGTAAGGTAGATAACATCGTAATGTAAAGAAATTATTGTTTGGAGTAATGAAGATTTACAAAAAAAAAAGACAAGACAATACAGTCATGCTGAACACAAGTTACTTGTTGATATTTGAGTACAAGGGATTTTCAACACAATGACTTCCATGGGATCTTGGGTTTTTGGGCTTGTTCAAGTGCCTCTTCTCTCAACTCATTCAGTTCACTCAACATAATTTGGTAAAGATATTCTTTCCTGAAGTTTTGAAGATGATTCTGCAATTGAGAAAATGAAATTTAGTCAACTCATTAAGTCAATTGGGAAAAAAAATAGAAGTGTATATAATTCAAAAATTTTAAAGATCATGCTTACATGGTTCCATTTTGGTATTTTTAAGGTGTTATTTCGAAGCTTTTTTGGGTCAATCATCTCCATCCACTTGATTACAAAAATTGCACAATCAAATCTAAGAAATAGAAGAGAATTGTGAGCCCCGTGATTTTTGACCACAACCAAACACAGTAAGTTGAGTATTACAGAGTACAATGAGGAATGGACGAGAACACACGTTATAGGGATAAATAATATTTTGAGCGCGAAACCGAACACCTTCGCTAAAAGTTTA
>JASCZI010000479.1:1252-22191 GCA_036250425.1 Stylosanthes scabra | reverse complement strand
GTGATGATGATTGGAGTGGTTGCATCTCATGTAAGTTAATACCCTTGTTTTGCGAAATAAGAACCGTGAGCCTAGGTATCTGGAGGGGCCGGAAGGGCTAACGACTGGACTTATGGCAATAGCGGACCATCGGGAGTAGTGAGTGCTGTGGGGTCTTTGTTTCCACGTGGGACAAAGGCTAACGTCGCGGCTCACGGTGGCTACAGGGGGGCTTTTGGCTCAGGACCCGGCTACCAAATTAGGTTTTAGTCATTGATAAAGAGAAGGGAGCCCCCATATGTATATTGATGAGATAAAAGATCATAAATGATCGGGGCCGGGAAGAATGGTCCTCCGGGGAAGTATGAACGATGGTTATCCAGTGCTAGTTCTGGATCGGTCGGGTTGGCTATGATAACCGACCGGGTGAGCTCACCGTAGCCTGCAGGAATAGGCATGCATCATTTGCATTTGTTTGACATTGTTTGGGTGTGCCTAATTGTTTATTACTTGCTAAATGTTACTTGTTTGCATTGCTTGTTTGTGATGATTGTTTGTCTGATGGATGCCTGTTGTGTTCTGATGGTCAGACTAAGGAACGTAGGACTTAGGCAACGAGAGGGAAGGAAGAATAATTGGTAGGGCCTTGTATTTGGCCTTAGGAGTAACTAAACCATATGACTAAATGAGAGATATAGGAATGCCTCGAGTAATCCGACTAGAATAAATACTGTAGGTTTGGCGCTCTTTCCGTACTGAGAATCCATGGGTTGGGGATTCTCACTCCGTATATTCATCAGACTTTTCAGGTACAGGTTCAAGCTTGGAAAGTTAGCGAAGCATCCATGAAGATATCCGTGTGTCTAGCTTTCTCAGAAGTTCAAGTCTTCCGCTGCATGTCTCGGAGAACTAGAGGTGTCAGTGAGTAGGTTAGAGTTGGGTTAGTCGGTGAACCTAAGCTTCGCAGGTTCTGTTGTAAGGTCATTGAACCTAGTTTATTATGTATATGTACCACTACTTTACTATAACGTAAAGAGTTGTATCTTGAAGGTGTTGGCTCTATCTTATGTATAAAGAATGATATTTATTCATATATACGATTCGAATGATTTTGTATTTCGGATTTAGTACTTGGGAGTCGTGTCTGTTTGTCCGTGGCGCTCCAAAATTGGTCAAACATGTTTGCAACTTGGTTGATCGGTTTTGGGGTGTTACAAGAATAATGAAGAATTAAAACATACACAGAAATATTATCTCATAGCATAGAAATATTTGTCCATAGAACATAAATATTTTACCCATTATACTGTCCAGTAATGTTAACATAACTTTCTAGTAAATGACTTATTTCCTCTTCTTTGAGCACCCCAGCATATGCTAACATCTCTAACAGCATGTTGCACTGAGAAACACACATTAATAAGAAAAAAAAACCAATTTATAGTTGTAAAAAATAACAAAATGTGACAAACTTACAGCAAACTTATTAGTTTTAACCCTATCCAGAGATGCAGATTTTGTATTCAAGGAATCTAGGAAAAAGAAATTATTCTTTTCTTTGTCCAAAACATATAGCCACCAATGGTCATCATAGCATATTGGTGCAAACATGAACTAACAGCTGCCCAACTTTGAAAAATGTATTTGTTTAAGTTATGGCTGCTCTTTGATTGAGTGACACTCTTTTTTTTTGTTTCCTTGCTAGTAGATATGTATCGCTTTCCATACTTTAGGAGCATTATATTCTGAAATGTTCATCTGTTAGAATATTCTTGACAAAATAAAAACATATTTAGAGAATGAATTAGAATTTACCATTGTTTCTGGTGGTACACTATAAATCTGCCTCTGAAACCTCTCAGTGTTTTTTTGGTTTAAAATAAAGCACATTGCACCCACAACCTACAGAAACAGCAACATAGCACAAACATACTATATCCAACACTAAAAAATAGCAACACAGCACAGAAAAGTCATGGAATTGAAGGACATCTTACAAATTGGTCTATATATTGTTGAGGTGCCAATGAGTTTATTTGATCTCTATTTCCAACAAAATCTCTCTTAGGATCTGTCAATTTGAACATCATGTCCGTTGAGGAACCAATTTTGGTATTGGTTGCCCAATGATATAATTGGTCATTTAGCTCCTTTGTAATGTGAACATGTTGTTTTCCTTTTACATTATTGGGAGTGATAAACATTTCTGTGCTATCTTTTGTATTTTGCAAATCAGAAACAATGGTTTCCGCACTTCCCAATTTAGAACCCATGCCTTCACTACTTTGCAATTCAGCAAGAAGCTTGTCGAAAGTGCGCAATGCATGTATTTTGTCAGCTTCAACAACTGATTTTTCAACAGAGGATTAGCTGCACCCTAGAGAAAAAGATGGCCCTTCAAATGATTGTGAGTTCTTTAATGCAGCTTCAACAACTATTCGCAATGCTTTCCTTATTGGTTGTTGAGTTTCATGTGGCAAAACCATTCTTAGTGGATCATTGCATAAAATTAGAACAAAAGTTTTACAACAAAGCACAGAAAATATGGTGTCATGCACAGGAATTAAAACACATAGCACAGAAAAACATAGATGCTAAATTAAACGCACAATTCCAGCGGCTCAAGGTCCTGTTGCACGTTTCTTTTTTCTTGTACATTAGTCTCGTTATCAGTGTTTCCAAGATTCACTGTCTGACTATTTTAACAAGATTAAAACATTTTATGTAATAAAATTCTAGTTTAAGAAAAACATGACTATAAAACTTGCATGGGAGAGTCAAACTGAGTTGAATCAGAAATGAATTCATTATGTTGCTCATATCTACAAAACAAGAATATTTAAGACAACCATAGACAAGAATATTTTGTTTCTATTTTTTGAAACAAGGAACTTACGTCTTGGAAGCTTCTTTTTCTTGGTTCTCCATTCTTTTAAGAACCTTTTGATATCTTTGATCCAATATGAGTATAAAAAAGAGAAATTAACAACCATAACACATAAATCATCAAGAACAACACATAAATTATTCATTATAACAAAGTAAAACATAAACTTAGCATAAATATGGATACTTACTCTTCTTGCTTTTCCTGAGTTGTTTTAGTGGCTTCTTCTTGCTTTCTTTTTCTTGTTCTAGTAAAGACATTCTTTACAACAGGAGTCTTGGAGCTTGATTGTGTTGGTTGTGAGGGTTCACTTGCTAAATTTATAGTTGAGTCGCCGTCTCCAACAACCTTACTTTTCTTTGATCTTGGTTCCTTGAGTTTAGATGTTGTTTTTCTGTAGAATTCAACGGATTTAATTAATGTGCAAGTAAGCCTTCAAAAACCATATAAACATTTTCTATTCTACATGATCAATTTTTCTGTGCTATGAGCAAGGAAATTCTGTGGTATGGACAAATATTTCTATGTTATTGATAAACGCATCTACTTACTTTTGTAGGTTTTTTACTGCTCTTTCTCTCTATTGATTTATGTCCTTCCTCTTCATTCTTGTCCTTTTTAGCATTCTTCTTTCTCTATTTCCCTTGTGAAATCAGCCCCTTCAAACACATAATTAATTAACTCATTAATGATTTGTATAATAAGATTTAGATATCTAAGTAATTCAACACTTACTGCTTTAAATTTTGATTCTTCATGTATCTTTTCAATTGACATTTCCTTTGACCAATGAATCACCCATGGTCCTTCTGGGGTATTCTTTAGATTCACTCTATATTGGTGAAAATGGAAATATATGTACCAATAGTATGTGCATCCATCAATTGATTGTTTATTTCTCTCTCAGAACTTAAAAATACCGTCCAAGAGGAAATTATGCACATGTGCTGCCCAATTCATTTCACTTGTTCTTGAAACATCTAATATGGTAGCAATGTGACTCGGGGATAATTTTGAACAAGTTGTAGCGCACAGCAAAACTCTTTTGGATATATAGTAAGAAAGCTTTCTTGAATTTCTTGCGACTTTCTTCATCATCTAGTTCTTTGGTTCTCCATACTATCTCAGCCATTTGAAGTTTACTTTTTTTTCGAATGGCTTCAATAATTTTGCCACCTCTTTTTTTTTGCGTTTCTTTTCTGATATATATTTCGGATAAAGGTTTCCTACATAATAGAAATAATATAAAAATTGTGAGAAATATCACAGAAAAATGAATGAAGAACCTGAAATACATTAACACAGAAATTTTAAGTCATAGCACAGAAACAATAACAAATAGCACAGAATGTTAAATAGATTATTGATACCTATAGAATTCATCCCCAATACTTGCCCAATTATCTTTGAAGTTAGAGGAAATTTCAAATATGAAGTACTGATCATATTTGTTTTCTCGTCAAAACAATGGACCAGTTCCATTTGTAGTGTTTGATTTATGTTTAAATCTAGGACATGGGCTAGTGCCCCAAATCCCATCTCATGCACTAGTTGATTTTGAGCATGACTGAGTCCCTTGAATATCTTCACTACAGATTATGGTGTGCATCTTATTCTGGATGATTTCTGCAAAGTGTTTTTGAAAATCAATTTAGACCATTAGATTTTTATAATGAGAATATTGAATAATGAACTATAAGTTATTGAGGATATACATCATATGTCTTTTGTCCTTCTTCTGCTTCATCATCATCTCTTTTCT
This sequence comes from Stylosanthes scabra, assembly GCA_036250425.1. NCBI lineage: Eukaryota > Viridiplantae > Streptophyta > Magnoliopsida > Fabales > Fabaceae > Stylosanthes > Stylosanthes scabra. Next base: position 17,563 of record JASCZI010000479.1, on the reverse strand, counting down.
TTTTTGGTGTAGCTTGTTTGAGTTCCGTTTAAACCTGATTAAATAACACAGAAAAATAGTGATAAGTAATAAACTAAGGAGCCTTATCTTGTTCTGCCACAAAATCAAAGACAACACCGTATTTCAAAACTAATAAAAGAATAATAGCAAATCAACTATCAAACACGTTGTGAGCATCTTTATAAACTCTAAAATTTGATACTCTAAGTAACATAAATCATAGTAAAATTTACACATTCACATAATAAACATTGTGATTTGCACTAAAACAATGAGCCATAGAACAGAAATTTTGATCAATAGCACCAAAAACCCTAATCTGAACAAAACTAACTAAATGTCACTCGATTTTAATTTGAATAGCACAAAAACCCTAATCTAACCTAATCTAATCGACGAAACTGAAAGAACAATGTGCGAACAAAATCGATTAACTAAAATAGAAATTGAAGAAAAAGTAAAATAGAAAAGAAAACGTAATATATAGAACAGAAATCAAAGTAAAACTTACTTGAAGTTGAAGACGAGAATGGAGAAGGAAAATGGAAACAACAATGCAGAAGAAACCGAAGAAGGTGAAGTTGACGAAGACGAAGACTGAAGACGGTTTCTGTGCTTGGACAGTTTATGTGCTTGAAGACGATTTGAGAGTGTTTCTGTGCTTGAAGAATCGTGAAGAACACGAGAGTGACTTTTTGTTTTGAAAGAAAACGGTTACTTGAGGTGAGGAAATGTGGTAGCGCGTTCTGGTCTGGCACGTGTTTCTCAGTTTCTTTTGTATGAGAGTGGTTTTGGTTTACAAAAATGAGGTGTATATGTGTGTATGATGGTACATGTAGTATCATTGACTAATTTATATAACAGTAGTGCTACACATCCAAGCATTTACCCCAACCAAGTAGTTTTTTCTCACTCTCACACACTCACGCGTTATCACTCTCCAAAAATTCAAAAACGCGCGTTCACTACAACAACGTCGTCTTCTTCTTCTTTGTTGTTGGTGTTGGTGTTGTTGCTGGTATTGTTACTGTTATTGTTAGTGGTGTTGCTGTTATTACTGGTGTTGTTGCTGTTATTGTTGTTGTTGATGATGAAAAAGCTAAATTGAATATTTAGAAAAAACAGAAACGGATTTTGAATGAAAATAGAAACGGTGATGAAAGTAGAAACGGATTTTGAATGAAAGTAGAAACGGTTTTGAATTAAAAACTGAATTGGATTTTCAGGAAACAGAAACGAATTTTAAATGAAAGTAGAAACGGATTTTGCATGAAAAGTAGAAACGGTTTGAATGAAAGTAGAAACGGTTTTGAATGATAAACATAAACGAATTATTGGAAGTTACCACTCAAATATACTCCATCTTCTTTTTCTTATTCCTTCCTTCCTTCTATAAAAATCACACAATTGAGAACTAAAACAGCTAGAAAACCTACTAACGAAAACTTAATAGCATTCATCCTTAACTAATGAAGAACAACAAAATGGATTTGAATGGATCACGACAATAAAGAAGGAAGACAGTGGTAGAGTGAGGAAATAAACATAGAAGCTTGCTAAAATGAATTTTGAAATAAAGCAGATGAGTGAAAAATGGGAATGACCGAAATTTAAGGGATTCAGTTTTTGAAAAAAAAAAACTGCAGTAATGAAGAGAGAAAAAATGAGCGCGTGTGTGGAGGGAGCTTGGTTGGACTTGGTTGGCAAAATCACTTGATTGTGTATAATTATTGTTTATATAATATGGAAGCTTATTCGGTGCAAACATAAATAGTACAAATGTGAGTTTTATTAGAAATATATGATGACATACATTTATATTCTACTTTAATTTGTCACAAAAAATATTCTACTTTAATTTTTATTGAATATAAAGATAAAATTTATATTAAAAAAATAGTGAGTCATAACACATTACCGTGGAAAGTTACAGGATTATATATATATAGTGGTTTCGAATATAATGTTAAATTAATCACAATGAAGATGTTAGTCTTTGAGGATAATGGTGGAGTTAACCTTGGTTGAATTAGCACTAACGATGAACAGATAGCTAATTTGATATATATCTGGAAAGTATGACAGACAAGAAATATTAGGATATATATATCACCTATATGGATATATATATATAAAAGAAAAGAAGAAGCTAAGACCAGATAATTTCACAAGAAAAGTGTAGTAACTAGTAAGTAAGCCCTTTTATAAGCCTTAGTATGTTTAGAATTCATGTGAAAATATTTGTTCTTTTAATTGGAAATTTATATGCATTGTCTTCGTGCGATTTAAAATTGTTAGCTAATAACCTAGTTAATCGTAAAGCTACATAACAAATTTTTTTAGCCAATTTAATATATATAACCTATTTTAAATTTTAAACCCTCAAATTATAAATCCTTAATCTTAAATCTTAAATTATAAAGTCACCCAAAAAAAATCTTAAATTATAAACTTAAATAGGAAAATTGACTAATATTTGCTAACTAAAAAAGGTTTCTATGCTTTCTTTTTAACTAGAAATTTAATTATTTTAATAGTCCTTAAAGTTTTATAAAATTTTTAATTAGGTCCTTATACTTTTTCATGTAAATTAAGGATATTTATAATATTCAATTTTTTAAGATAAAAATTTTAATTTAAATTTAAAAGAATATTCGGTTACATAAATGCTATGAAGAATATTCTTTTTACATTCATGTTACATGTACATCTCTTTTTTCCATCCAAGTCCATTCAAGTGAACTCGAACAGAATATTGCTACTAGAACAAACAGAAAATTTAAAAGCAAACGAACAGGTTTAGAACCTGTTCGTGTTAACTATAAAACATGTCCGTTGTATATATAAATTTATGTCCGTGTCGTGCACGAACAGAATATTACTACCAGAACGAACGGAGAATTTAAAAGCAAACAAACATATTTTAAAACATGTTCGTGTCAACTATAAAAAAATATGTTCGTTATATATATAAATTTTTGTTCGTTTTTCACTTGAAAGGACTTGAATGGCAAAAAAAGATGTACACCTAAATTAATTGTTCTTTTTATATGACAGAATATTTTATTAAATTTAATTTTTTTCTGTAACGGTAGAGACTTAATTGAAAAAAAAAAATAAAGACCAATTAAAAAATTTGATAAAATTACGTGGATCAACTAACCTTAATTAAATATATTAAATCAACCTACGATTTTTAATTACTAATTTGATATAAAAACAACTGTGTATATATGAATCTGCACCTAACTTTTTAATTTGTGTTAATAGTGGGAATTTTATCTTATTGAATTATTGTTGTAATAAATGTTCCATTCTTTTAAATACCGAGTCCTTGTTGAATTATTTACAATAATAATAATAATAATAATAATAATAATAAAAAGAACAAATAAAGAAAGAAGCATGCCATCTACATGCGCCATTTCCAAACAGCAGACAGACCTTCAAGGTTTAGGTTCCGACTGAGAATCTTAGATCATTGCTCCGTCACTATCAATACCAAACCTAATCCCACTACAAAAGTAAGTAATTAATTCATGATAAACACTGCCATTCAACATAAAAATAGCTCAAAATGTGATACTCATTAATCTAAGATATATGAATTGGTTAGCTTATTATGAAAACATATATATTTCCCTGATGCATGCCTGCCTTCTTTAAGGGAATGTAACTAATTTTTGCTAATAACAAATACAACACATGAACCTTCATCAGTTACATCATCTAACACAGTTTTATTAGTCTATTATATTCACTAATGTATTCAACTTTAACAACTAATTTGGATTTTCGTGCACTCAAGTCAACTAAAATCGATTCAAGCACGTAATTGTTCAACCTATCATCTTGTGAAATCTCAAGTGGCTTTATCATAACACTACAATAATAGTATGATCAAACCATTTCCCCTTGTCCTTTATGTATTTATCTTCAATCACTTATATTCTTTAACCTTGACCTTATAAAAAAAGACGTTACAGCCAAATGCCTTATCACATGGCACTTGGGTGTTGAATTTTCTAATCATTAATTGCCTTTATTAGTATAAATAGGCCATGATTATTTCATAATGTTACTCAGAAATCAGAAATAAGAGACAATAACAATATTGTAGAGAAAATGAGTCCAAAAAAACTGAATTGCATGGTTATAGTTTTTGCCATATACTTGTTGAGTCAACATGTTCATTCTGAGCTTGAAGTTGGGTATTACAGCGATTCATGTGGCATGGCTGAGTTCATTGTAAAAGATGAAGTTAGGAAAGCTTATAATAGGGATCCTGGACTTGCTGCTGGGCTTGTTAGAATGCATTTTCATGATTGCTTCATTAGAGTAAGTTAACATATTAAACCATTTATTACATGTATGTTCATCACCATTAGTTATTAGTCAAATTTTTGTAACCTAAAGATTACTTAAAAGTTAAAACGCATTGTTAATTTGTAGGGATGTGATGGATCAGTGCTTCTTGATTCCACTCCCTCAAACAAAGCAGAGAAAGACTCTCCTGCGAATAATCCGAGTCTCAGAGGGTTTGATGTCATTGATAGTGCAAAGGCTAGACTTGAAGCTGAGTGCAAAGGAGTCGTTTCTTGCGCAGACATAGTAGCATTCGCAGCGAGGGATAGCATTGAGTTAGTAAGTTTGCCTACTCTGCCTCCGCTCTGCATTCAAACCTTTTGTTCTCAAGAGAAAAAAGAAAAAAAAAAAAAAAAACTGATTTATTCATGGATTTATGCAGGTTGGAGGAGTTGGTTATGATGTTCCAGCTGGAAGAAGAGATGGTAGAATCTCACTAATTTCGGACACAAGAACAGACTTGCCCCCTCCAACTTTTAACGTTAACCAACTCACTCAGCTCTTTGCAAAGAAGGGCTTAACAAAAGAAGAAATGGTCACCCTCTCAGGTATTAATTAAAAGATTCAAGATAAATAATTCACGTTTAATTTCTTCCGAAAACTTAAGCTGTTAGTCTGTTGCGCACAGGCGCATGAAAGATTTTCTATCCAATCTGCTTTTGAATTAATTTTTTGTGTTTGCAGGAGCACACACCATTGGACGCTCTCATTGTGTCGCTTTTAACAGCAGGCTATACAATTTCAGCACTACTTCTCTTCAGGATCCAAGTTTGGATCCCTCATATGCATTGTTCTTGAAGAGGAGATGTCCACAAGGGAATACAAACCAAAACATTGTGGTTCCAATGGACCCTTTGAGTCCTGGCGTCGCGGACGTAGGGTACTTTAATGGTATTTTGGCAAACCGAGGTCTGTTCATATCTGATCAAACTCTCTTGACTGACACAGAGACTGCTAGCCAAGTGTATCAGTATTCAAGGGATCGATACACTTGGGCAAGCAAGTTTGCAGATGCAATGGTGAAGATGGGTCAAATTGGTGTCTTAACTGGTAATGATGGAGAGATAAGAGAAAATTGCAGAGTGATCAATAGCTAATGGAATTCAAGGGGGAGGAGAATTGAGGTTGAAGTTACTGCTATTGTTATATGGCGTGTTTCATCTGATAGTTTACAAAGCAAGCAACTTAGCTTTGCTTTTTTTTTTTTTTTTCCACTTTTCAAATGTATGAAATCATGTGTCGGTGAATCTTAGTCCTTGTTTTGAAAATTGACAGTTTGTTATGTGTAACAAGGAAAAGCTTTTCTCACTTTATCAAACGCCAGTGCATCGCCATCAACAACTGGAATAGATTGGCTAACCCTAAACCTTAGACATTCTAGAAACCTAATAATTGGACGTTTTAACTAACCAGTATATTCCAGTTTTAGAAAGAATTAAGGAAATTTAGTGTAGGTGCAAAACGTGGTAGATTTCAAAACTGATCCAACATTTTTGAAACAATTCAATCCCAATATAAATCTCACAAAGAAAAGAATTCCTAACCCAACTCAGCACTAGGATATATATGAAGCCTTTAGATTCTGGGATGCAAAAACGTGGACAGGGTAAAAAACACAACTAAGAAATTGGAAAAGCCCAGAGAAGCAATCCCTGTACCCTAAACCCTGTTAGGCTATTATATTAATAATTAAGCTAAGCAACCAAAACAACTTAAGTCTATAACTACAATATCATCTAGCAGACTAACACACAAATTGAGCTCACAGAAGGCAAATTTTGCGAGTAGAAAATAAAAACAGCTAAATAATATGGCCGACCATTATGGCACCTCATAAATTTTAAGGACAGCAACAAAATTATAATGTAAAACAAAATAAATGGCAAGTTTAACTAGAGTAACTTAAGGATGGCACTAGTTCCAAAATCATCCCGAGAGAGACAGGAATCAAACACAGCATAGAACATAAAGCCTATTAGGTAGTGAGCTCCATGATGGCACCAACAATGTCACCGTCGTGAGCCTTGAGAGCCTTGACGGCCTTGCTCCTTGAAACTCCAGCTTGTGTCATGACCAAATCAATGTCATGGGGCTCCACGCCGGTCTCATCAACTTCCTCCTCTTCTTCCTCAGGCTGTGCTCCTGCAGCAGCAGTAGCTTGATCTTGTTTTGCCATAACAGATGCCATATCTGGAACCCTGAACTGCTGAGCAGCTTGGTTCTGCAACTGAGAGCTCAGATCCTCTATTTTGGCCTCTCCAAATATGACATAGGTCTCAGAGTTTGGACTCTTGAAGACATCAGGCTTTGAGATGAAAAAGAGAATCTGAGATATAAAGAGATTGTTAGAAACCATTTATGTTTTCATATATACACAAGAAAGCAATAACAGTACACAGTGGTATCCCATGCCATACACACTCATGACTTACATTCTTTGTTCTCTTGATTGTCACACGACTAACACCAGTTACAGGCTTCAGCCCGAGCTTCAACATTGCCTTTCTACTCTTCTTCTCACTTCTGCTCTGCTTTGAGCCCTCAGTACCACCTGCATCTCAACCCAATAAAACATATTAATAGATATTTAGGAAAATAGATTAACATTCAACACAAGTGCATCAATGCATATATGGTGTTGAATTGGAGGAATAAAATAAGAAAAGCATATTGATTGTGTTCTCTACAAAGCGTAAAACAACACAAAATAAATAGAAAGAACCCTACAACAGCAAAGTTTACACAATTAAGACAAAGCATTCAGATAAATGAGTATCTTATAGTATCTTTCAGCAAAGAATTCAGCAACATCAAATTAAATTGCAATCGAGCCTCCATTTGAAAATTATATGTATCTCCACTACACTAGAAACAGGTGGATCGAAATTCAATAGGATATACAAGAGAATCACAGGGTGAAAATAATCATAAACAAAAAAAAAAATCACGAATACGTTAATAAATAGAAAGAAGAAAACCTTGACCACCGTCTTCCTTGTCATCGTCATCGTCGTCGTCGTCTTCGTCCTCGTCGGCGTCTTCGTCGTCGTCTTTGACGTCCTCGACAACAGGAGCATCGTCTTCTTCCTGAGTAGAAAAAAGAAATACATCAGACAAACACATAAGAAACCAATCGGAACATAACGGAAGAAGAAGAGGAAGAAAAAACGTGAAGAAGAAAAAGAAAAAGAAGAGGAATTGAAACGAATAGGCAGAATAAAGAGAACCTGGGGCTGAGGCTTTTTCTTGTTGGTTGCGTCATCGACAGGGGGGAGTTGTTGGTCGACGGTGGGTTCAGCGTCGGGGGCATCAACGACTGGACCTGGAGCCATGGCAGGTAGCGGCGGAGCTGAACAGAAGACTGAGCTAAGAGCTGAGTTTAAGAATTGGATGAGAAGGATTGATAGGGGATAACAACGCTTCTGCCTTCTTCTATGCAATCCTCTCTCTCAGTGGTAAAAACTACTAAGGGTTTCCAACCTTTATTGGGCCATTTGGGCCTATTTTACAACCTGACTACGTTCTCTTATGTTTTTGGTGACTTGACTACATTCTCTTTGTTCCTTCTTAAATATTATTGTCACTAAGGTAAACGAAAAGAGTAATGCTAGAGAGCCCATAGAAAGCTCATACGTGTAATTAAAGAAATAGTGGATGAAAAAAGAGGAAAGAAAAAAAAAGGAAATAGCCTATTGGCTACCTATTGGCTAACAAACTATGGGTTCCCTAAACTTTTTCAAATGAAAAATAATATTGGTCACTCTTACCAAAAACAAAATATTGCTCGCAACAATAATAACATCTCTGCACGTTTTCTTCAACTTTGTAATAGTATCCATTATCCAAGACAAAGTGAATACCAAAGAAAAAAATCCAAAATAAAAAGAAAAAATAGAACCTATCAATTCTTAATGAATATACATAAGAAAGAATAGGCAAAAATATACTTGATTTTTCAAATGAAGACAAAAATACATATCATTTTGTCATAAAAAAAAATACATATCATTTATTTAATGAGTTAAATATGCATATGAATGATATTTTTTTTATATTTTGGAAGATAAAAATACACATCATTAATGATGAGCTTAGCTGACAAAGGAATAAATATGTCTAATAAAAAATATCATTCGTATGTACAATGACAGACCCATAAAATTTTTATAATGGGGCAAGAATATATTAAAATAAATTTTGTTACACTGAATATAAATATTTATACTTTTTATAATTGAGATATGAAAACTGGAAATGATTGATGTACAATTTTCTTTTAAAAAATACTCTCTATTATATATAGTTTATAAAAAGAATCATATTCTTTTGCATTTTTCCAGACTTAAAACACAAAAGATTTTAATTAAATAATAAATAACTAGTCATCCTAACTAAATCAATGTATATTATTTATCCATGCATTTATAAAATACAATAGTAAATCAGTTATGCTTATTTATAGACTCATCTTTATAGTTTGGAATTGGAATTATATATGTGTACAAGAAAAAACTACACCTAAATATGAAAAGTATATTAATCTAAAATAAATAAAATTTACAATAATTTTTCTCTTTCTTTTTTCAAAACAATTTTTTAATTTAATTTTGATACATATTATTGTGAGTTTAGAAAATGTATGCATACATTTAATTGTATATTGTCGCCTAAAAAATAAGTGAAAAGTTTGGTAGTTATAAGAGCTTGTTTGGATGTTATTATTTGGCTAAAAAAATATCTTTTTCTAATAAAAAAAAGATCTTTTATTTTTTTTAGCGTGTTTGGATAATTTTTAGTAGTAAAAGTAAAAGCACTAGTACAATTAAAAAAATATTTTTTTTTATAGAAAATGTTTTTTACATCTTTTTTAAAAGATCTTTTTTTACTCGAAAAAAGATATTTTTAATATAGTAAATAAACAAAAAAGTCTTTTATATTATTGTACGCAAACGTAATTGATAAATAAAAAATATTATTATATGAGATATCCAAATATAAAATTACTTTTACTTTGCAAAATATCTTTAAAAAAAAGATAGCTCAAAAAAGATTTTTTACAAAAAGTTCATCCAAACAAGTTCTAGAGTCATATCTTTTCTATTTTTCCTTTTTTATTTATTAATTTCTCCTGAATTGAATGAATAACATTAAATGATATAAATATATAATTATAGATATTATATATATTATAGATGTTAAGTTAAATACAATAATTTGATATTATAACTATTCATTATTATACAAAATAACTATCATTTTCTTTCATAATATGAATGATTATCCTAAAGAATAAATATGATTAAATAACTATGTAAAAAATACGTGTTAATCCATCCGAATGAAATTATACATGTTATTAAACAATTATTTTACTTATTTAAATTTAACCAAATAAATATTGTTACATATTAAAATTAATAAAACCCAAAATTTTCTTTTAAAATAAACCTAAAATGCATCATTATAATTGATTGTGGCTTGTGGGAGAAAGGCAATGTAGCATTGGGGCAAAATTTTCATTTTTATATACTTCTTATTATTTCTTTTAACACATCAAGGGGCACCCCTCTACCTATAAGCTGGGTCGGTTCCTGCGTGTGTATACATACGAATAATACTCTTTCTTATATCATGGTGAATAAAAATACATATTATTTATGGTGAGTTTAGCTAATAAAAAGATAAATGTGTAATGAAAAATATTATTCTCGTATATATTTGACTCATTAAATAAATAATATATATTTTTATCTTTCATATGAAAAATTGTGTATACTTTTATCTATTTTTTCATACAAAAATTTATCGTAAAAAAAGATTAACTTAAATAAATTTGACATTATGTTTTCAAATTGGATCGTGGGATTATCCTCGAAAAAATCTAGGGAGCATAAAAAAAAGCCAAACGTTAAAATGAATTGAGAAAAGAGTAGCTAATAGATTAGGATGATGGAAGAAGAAATTGTTGAGTCAATTAGATAGGGAAACTCTTATCAATTACTGAAGTTATTCCAATCTATTCAACGAGTGTTCTTAAGTTTCCAAAAGGATTTGGCAAGATGCTAGGAAGTAAAGTCGCACAATTTTGGTGGAAATCTAGTGGTGGAAATTGGAATTCATTGGTTTTATTAGGAAAAAAAGAATATGAAATTACAAGAAAGAGGGAGGTATTGGATTCAAGAATTTTTTATGTTCAAAATCTTGATAAAGCCAAGCAAGCATGGAAGCTAATCACAAATCTAGAAACTCCGTGGGATAAAATCTTAAAAGCAAAATATTTTAATAATAGTAGTTTCTGGGAAGTTAAGAAAGGGAAGAACTCATCGTGAATATAAAGAAGTATAATTGAAAAAAGATATATTTTACAGAAAAATGGGACAGACAATAGGAAAAGGCTCGATGATAAGAGTTTGTAAGGAGAGATGAATCTTGGGGTTTGGAAATGTGATCAAACCAAAAAAAAAAGAGGAAATTGAGTTGGTAAAAGAATTTATCTCTGAAGACTCAAAATAATATCTGAATTAACTGAAGGAATATTTTGCCGATGATATAGATCAAAAAATTCTCAAAACACCAACATGATTAATCAAATAAGAAGATAAACAAATTTAGGATCACAATCCGAAGGGGCAATATACAGTCAAATCAAGCTACTATATCTTGAAGAAACAAATGCATTGTGAGAACAATATGAATCATTTTACAAGTTATCAGAAAATTGAAATTCGGAAAAAAAATTAGAGTTTAAATTTACCATAGAAAATAAAAGAGTCTATTTGGAGAACATGTAATATAATCCATGTTTTTAATAATTTATTTATGAGAAAATTAACAAATAATCTTGTGTGTCCAATATATTTATAGGTTCAAGAGACAACTGAGCATGCTTTGTTACTGTGCGCATGGACTAGAGCAATTTAGTTTCCTTCCCGAATCCAAACCGGCCCCGATCTATTTACATAAAACAACATAACCCAAACCCATTAATTTTAATTTTTTTAATTGTGTAATGATATTTGTGTGACAATAAAAAATTATTTACTTTTTCTTAAAAAAGATAATTCTAATTATTTTTAAATATAAATTCAATATGTATAATTTTATAAAAAATTTTAACAAATTAAAAAAATGGAGTACCCAATATATATTATTTAATCACTATACTAAAGCAAATTTCAATTAAAAATGGGTGAAATTATAAATGTTAATAGCATAATTGAAGGTAATTAACTTACCATAGAATTGAAAGAAAAATTCAAACCCTTCGTAATGTTACTGGGTTTCATTTTTCTACCCTAATCTATGTTGGATTTTCATCTTTTTAAGTGTATGACCACAACTCGTAGCACATGACTCATTTTTTAGATGAATGATGATACACAATATTAAGGGATCAATAGAAAGTCAATGAGTATAATTAGGGAAGAACAATGCTAAGGAACAAACGTTAGGGAGCCCTTTAGGGAGTCAATAATTAAGTTATCATCCAAAATTTATATGAGTTATCATCTAAAATTTATATGAGTTATCATCTGTAACTTATATTAGCTCTCTATTGATCATAATATGTTGGCTCCCTAGTGTTTTTCATTAGGAAAATAATGGGTGGTAAAAGAAAAAAGAGAAAAGAAAAAAAAATAATATTAACTCCCTATTATCTCCCTAATATTGACTATCAAACCTTCCTATCTCTTTTTAGATATATATTAACAAAATCAAACTTATAGTTAACCAAGGTTTCGTAAACCGGATCGGTTACTAAACCGATAAAGTGATTCATTTAAAAGTTTAAAGCTCAGACCGAAATCAAACCGTGATTGAATCGATTTACTTAAATATAATATAAAATTATTTAAAATATAATATTATTATTTTTAAAAAATAATAGATTATCTCATTAAAAATCGGTTTGATTTAACCTATTCTCCAATTAACCATTGTTTTGACCAACTTTCTATTGATTTACTAGTACATAAACCCGTGCATCGCACGGTAATAAAAATTAGAAAGAACAATTATTTAAATTAATTTTTAAGTTATTCTTTACTAATTACTATTATAAAAAAAATTTAATCTTTAATATTCTTAAAAATGTAACGAAAAATATTTTTAATATATTCTTTTAATTATTCTTTTTATATTTAAAAAATAAACAAATAAATACAAATGTTATTTTTGAAAAATATTAAAAATATAAAAAATTTTAAGAAATTATTCTTTATTTAAAAATTAAGAAGATAATAAGATAAATTAAGACTTCAAATTAATTTTCCCTTTAAAATTCGATATTTGGCTATTCAGGTTTCAAAATATGCATTTTAGTTTTTTTATTAAATTATAAAAACAAAATAAACTTTAGAAGGAAAAAATAATAATAACATAGTGCAATATATCAACATCTCAGTTATATAGTAAATTTCTGAAATCATATCATTTGAATGTAAATAATATTGTTAATAGCAACCAGAGCAACATGACAACATCTCCCTATGTTAAATTATTTGATCTTGATGTTGATGCTCTAGGCTTGTTACACAGTGATAGGATTAGCTTTGACTGTAATTTTTCTTGCTTTGTTTCTTTTCTTTCATAAGACAAAAAAAAAAAATAAGGGCAAGTTACCACTATATTCCATTCACATTCCAATATTATCAAACTACACCAAAATTAGATAAATAATCAGATTACACCGTTCCCAATTTCTATGGAATTCGTGACAGGGTGTAGGGATTTGATGAATCTGTGCCACCCTGCCGCGGATTCAGAATTGCAAGAAAAAGATTAGAGGAATCCATGACACCCCTGCCATGGATTTAGGGTAACAAAAATTCTATATAAATCCGTGGCAGGGTCACTTGGATCCAGAGTTAAGGAGAGAAAGAGAGAGAAGTGTTAGAGAGAGAAAGAGAGAGAAAAGTTAGAGAGAGAAAGTGAGAGAGAAGTGTTAGAGAGAAGTTACAAAAAAGGTAGAGAGATGTGTCTGATTTTTCATCTCTTCGAATGACAGAGGGCTTGGGGTTTAGAGTTTGGGGTTTAGAGGGGGATATGTACCGACATGAGCCTACGCCAGATATATGGCGTAGCATCATCTTACGAGTACCCCACGAATCCTCATGAATCCTCTTGAGCTTGAGATTTATCTCGAATGGGGCATGAGATTTATTTTGGTCCCTGCATGAGATTTATCTTGACCTAGGGATTCTTTCTTCATTTTTATTCATGTATTTTATTTCACGCACTACGCTATGTATTTCGAAACTTCAAGCGTTATCTGTTGATGTATTCATGAACATATTTATAAATTAATAGAGTTGTGTGCCCTTATACTTAATTTTAGTGTATTTATGTTTTATATTTTAATGTTTTATGTTTTATATTTATGTATTTCGGAACTTCAAAGCATTATTTACATTGCGTAAAAAAGAAAATATAAACAATTAAGAGAATCGAAAAGTTAATTGAAAAAAGACTTCGTACATTACATTTTGCTATGTAATTTTTATTTTACAAACAACAAATGCAAATTAAACAACACTAACAGAATCGTAAATTATTACAATAGACCAAAAAAAAGACTTCATACATTACACTTTCATCGTTAATAAACACCGAAAGTGTAAATATTGACCTGGTATTAAACCATTCAACTGAGGTGGCCATTTCTCAGCGATGGTTATTTAATGGAGAACGGTCCGACGTTCTTTAACCCGGCTAATGTGCATGAGGACTATAACCGGTAAAAGTATCGTCGGCCAAACTCCTTTAATAATTGCCTAATCCACCCATTCCCAACCGACTCGCTTTGCTTTGTCGCCTCATGTTCCGCTCTCTATCCTCCGCCTCCGCCATCTTAGCTCGCCGCACATCCTCACCAGGGACCATCACTTGGTATTTATAGGCGTGGCATACTAAATCCTCCACGAACCTGAATCCGTGGCACCCTGTCATGGATCCGTTTAAGTTCATTTCATCATCACCTGAATTCGTGGCAGGGTGCCACGGATTCAACAAATCCCTACACCCTGCCACGGATTCTATAGAATATTGGGAACGGTGTAATCTGATTATTTATCTGGTTTTGGTGTAATTTGATAATATTGGAATTGTAATGAAGTAATGTAATGAATTGACCAAAAAATAATATTGTTAATAAAACTAAAAAAGTAAACATAACTTTTAGATATAAAACCACTACGTGCATCATATATACGACTTAGTCGGTAATAATTCACGAGTATTTCTTTGATAAAAAATAATATTTTTACTAAATTTGAAAAAAAAACATGTGCATTATAATAATTTGTTTTAATTTTTTTTATTCACCAATAACTGTCTCTTCACTATAGCATTACCTCTAATTCAAATATACACATTATTCACACTTAGAATTTATTCCTTCAAAAAAATATTGATAAAGCAAAAACACTCAGGAAAGATATTACAGTAATTAAAAATAAAAGATAGAATCTATGATGCCTTTCAATCTTCATTTCACTCTCAAAATCATACAACCTGATAAATGCAACTTATGATGCCTTCCTCAACTACTTCCTAAGAATCATAGGTGATGAATGCAGAATCTTGGCCATTATTATCATAACACAACAACCTCCGAATTAATCATAATATTTCTTGAGATGACTCTTAAATATCTTCTTTGTGCTAGGACCAAGATAGCTAGAATCTCAATTAAACTTTTAAAATTTTCTGATATTACGATTTTTAATGGATTAATCTGTTTTACACAATTTACATTAAATTAGACGATTTTACGATTTAAATCTTTCTATGATTTTATGTTTTTACATTTTAATTTATTTTTCAATTCCACTTAAAATCTCAATTTTCTCTACCTTAACTAGGATAGCATGCTTTAATTGACATGGCTAATATCTGAAAATCAGAGTATACAAAGTTAACCAATAAATACAATGAATCTTGTGTATCATTGATGATAAAATCAACCGATATTTAAACAATAATATTTGGTAACCAATGAGTTTTCAACCAATAACAATCAACTCTTTCCTTTCTTTCTTGTGTTTAATTAATATAACAATGCTTTCTCCTCAGCTACTCACACACGCGCTCTGCCTTGTGATGTTATTCTCACATTTATTTCATGTACATCACTCTCACATTTATTGCATAATCAATGTGATTTTTTTTTTCAAAACTGCATATTCCCTTATTTATTCATGATTATAGCAATTTATTATTCATATCATAATATGATTATTAAAATTATATTATTATTATTGTATAGTTTTTTTTATTTTAAATTCGTATAACTGAGATTACTCCTTATCATTTGAAAGAATTTATAATTCATTACAAGTCTCATGCTCATCTACTATGAGTTTCCTTCAATATCTTTATTTTGTTTATTCTTTTTGGTTTTAATTTTTCATTAATCAGATGTTATTATTAGTGATTATCTTCAAGTGCTAATTTTTTTAAAAATTAATTTTACTGTTTAATATAGAATTTCATCTACTCCACTTTTGTATTTTATCTCAAATGACTATTAATTTTGACATGAATATTGAATCACTTATGAAAAAAAATCTTTGTAGACCCAATGATTACTTCCATAACTTTAAAAACATAGTTATGAACACAAACATTATAGAGGTATTAACTTTATTTTTGTTTATTGTGTTAGTTACTTATATTTATGCGTTGTTATTATGTTTTTTTTTCATTCAAACTTTGCTTGTATTGTGTAATATTTTAATTACAAATAACATCTTTTAGTTTTTTTTTCATTTTTTTATATAATTATTTTACATAAAATGTAAAACCCCGTTCTTTCGCGACGCTTTTGTCCGAAAACGAATATAACGATATGTGATTGAACTCGCTTGCTTGAATTTACGTTGAATGAGACTAAGAGGTGACTTGGACAATGATGATGATGATTCTAAAGTTATGGTACGAAAATAG
>JASCZI010000478.1:0-13877 GCA_036250425.1 Stylosanthes scabra | reverse complement strand
AATTATGCTCAGTAATTTTGGATTCTGATCAAATCTATTTAAAATTCTGCTCAAAATATGATGACAATCAGCGTTACCAAATAACAATTAGTCTTTAAAAAACAAACTGTGTACCAATTAAGTCGAAATCCTAATATCCATACATCCAACCAATACAAGATGTAAATGTTTGACAACTTAAAATCTCATTTAAGCTTGTTCAATTCTTCCGTTGTCACTTGAACGTATGGGCTTTGCAGTGCAGTCGAAGGTCTGTGGATGGTTGTCCCTTTTGCTTTTGTTGCTGGAGTTGCTTTGTCCTTTGATTTCCCTTTCTCTTTTGTGGTGGGTTTGTGCCCCACCTTCTTCGTAGTCATCCTGATAAACAAACCAAAACTAATTTGACTAAAATTCAAAGATAAACATGAGCAGATTAAGAAATAACATTGCAAAACCTTTTTTTGAGCAGACTTTTTGAATATAATTGAGCAGAATTATTCAATAACTTTGAGCAGAATATAAACCAATTAGCATTTACCATCCAATCATCACAAAACTCATATCCAAAATCAATTCTCAGCGTACAAATCCATTAATTGAGCATAATTATTGAATCTGATTGAGTAGAAAAAAATCCAATTAGTATTCAACATCCAATCAGCACAAAAATTCATATCCAACAACAAATTAAGCATGCAGACCATTAATTGAGCAGAATTATTCAATAACTTTGAGCAGAATATAAACAACTTAACAATTACCATCCAATCATCACAAAACTCATATCTAAAACCAATTCCAGCGTACAAATCCATTATTTGAGCATAATTATTGAATCTGATTGAGTAGAATAAAATTCACTTAGCATTCAGAAGCAAACAATACTCTATTTTGTAGCTAATTGTTCATCACGATACAAATATGATCTGAACAACACAAATCAACATTTAAACAAATCAAATCATAATCATGTATGCATATGAGCAGAATTTTGTTTGTAAATTAAAATCTACCTTTCTAAATTACAAGCACCTTTATTTTGACCTTCATAGTACTTTATTGGCATGTAGTAGTATACACTTTTATAATTAACCAAAAAATAAAAAAGGTCCAAATATGAGCACAAAAGAGATCTAATTAATGATAAATTCTTTATGCATAATTAAGCCACATAAAATTTCCTATTCCAAGAATTTTGTTTGAGAAAACAAGTGTCGTTTTATGAGTAAGAATTTAGTGGAAGAGTGAGGTATAATAACCAAGGAAGCATTGATGTTAGAGTGCAAAGCTTTCATAACTGTGCAATCATAATCATATATGAATATGAGCAGAATTTTAAAAATCAATTGAGCAGAATTAGTTCCAAAACCAAAATAGGGATGCAAGTAAAACCAATAAATGAAAGACAACAAAAGGAAAAAGTCATCTCACTCATACCCACTGTATCTGTGACAGATTTATGTGGATCATGTATCACACCAATAAAAACCTATCACACTGATCTGAACAACACAATTCAACATTTAAGCAAACCAATTCATAATCATGTATTAATATGAGCAGAATTTTGAAAATCAATTGAGCAGATTTAGTCCCAAAACCAAAATAACGATTCAAGTAATTTATGAGCAGAATTTTTTAAATCAGAATGAGCAGAATGCAAACAAATCAACAATAAACACATACAAAATAAGATCATAAACAAATTTGAGAAGAACCCATTAAGCATTTTGAGCAAAATTTTTTTAAACCCACATTTAGTAGAACCGTAAACTAATTGAACAGAATGCTACATACCTAAACCCAAACCCACAAAATTCCACTTGAAGAGCATCCAATCTTTCCCGATAAACGCCTAAACCTATAATCCATGAACCCTAATAAACCTCTAACCCCAATAACAGATAATGCATGTGATCGTAAAACAACAACGAAATCATAATGATATTATGCTTCAGTGTATTACTGATTGCACAAAATCTCTAATATATAAACCTAGTTTCAAGTATTCAAGATTTTCTAGCAATTTACCTCTTGAACTTGATGAAATTCTGCTCAGGTTGGGAAAGATTGGAGTTCGCCTCGATTTGATTTGGTGGTGTAATGCGTTCAATTTCTGCTTGCAACTGGGGTTTTGATTGAGGTAGACGTTTGGGAATTGAGGAGTTTTCCGATCGTCAGCAGCTTGTGGGTTGTGTGTGACTGTTTTTCGTGTTTTAGGGTTGTGGGTTTCTTTTTTTAAATGATGCGGTTTCGAAAATGTGGGTGAGAGAAGAGGCAGAGGTACGTTTGAAGCATTTCATTTTTTTTTTTTTGGTGAATAACACGCACCTGACATGCAAGTGGGTAAGAATTATATATATGATGTATTTGTGTGTACATGTAGCAAAATTGTTTTAAAATTTTAATTAACTCAATAAGTAAATATTAGTTATTTGGCAAAGTTGCAACATAAAGAATCAGAATTCCAAATACATTTATTTAGAGAAAGGGTAAGGTTAACACGTCTAAAAGGATCTGAATCCCAAATATATTTATTTAGAGTAAGTGATTAACGTTAACACGTCTAAGTTCATAATTTTTACGATGATGACGTCATTCGCACACAGACTCCAAAAAAGGGAATGCGAAACCAGCGAATCACGCCTTTCTTATCTCCAATATAAACTGGAACACCATCGAGTCATCAACACACATCTCACCTAACAGCTCAACACAAACTTCAAGAAACTTATAATAAAAAAAAAGAAAGAAAAAGAAAAGGGGAAGAACAAGAAAAGATTCTTCAATGGCGGAAAAAGTAGAGGGATTCAACTTCGAGCAAAGGCATGGAAAAGAGAGGGTGAGGGTGGCTCGCGTGTGGAAGACCAACGATGGAAAACACTACGTTGTGGAGTGGCGTGTCAGCATCAGCCTCCTCTCTGATTGCGTCAACTCTTATCTCCACGATGATAACTCCGATATCGTTGCCACTGACACCATGAAGAACACTGTAACTTCCTCCTCCTCCTCCTCCTTCTTCTTCTTTACGACTTCAAAAGAGTTTATTGATTTTACAAAATTTGTACTGGATCAAAACAATTTCACTATTTAAATCTTGTAAGCATGGATTTAGTTTGCTGATTTCACGTAAAAACTCAATTTTCTCTGCCTTGCATCGAGTGTGAATCTATTCGCTTCTTGATTTGAACTTTACCAGTTCAATATTTTGGTGTAATAAAATAGATCCGATGCAGATGTGTATGAACCATTATTGTTGTTGTTGAGATGTCTGATGTACTCATTTTAGCTATGGTTTTGACTTTTGACTAGTCCAGTCATGTTATTCAAATGAGAGTCTGCAAAAGCAACTTAATTGTGCTTGTCTCTCATATGCTGCTTTGTACCTTATGTTGCTTTATTTTCTCAAGAAGTGGTTAAATAGATAGAGAGAATGAGACGCACAGAGAGAGTGAAAGATGGGGGTCGCAAATCTCAGAGGAGAGGGAGAGAGACGCAATAGAGAGAGATGAGGAAGAAGGTGATGATGGAAGTTGGTGGCCGTCGCTGCTGGTGTGGTCCATCGCCATCGTGGACACTGTGGTTGCTGCCAGAGACGGAGGAAGATGGAGGAGGAAGGGGAGCGGAGGAAGTGTGCAGATCCCATGAGTGTAGAGGTGGGGTTAGACTTGTAATTTAAGAAGTTGGATGAGGGTATTTTTGGAAATAAATATTATTAAAGTTTAGTTGTATGTGTTCCCACTTTCTGGAGATATTGAAATGACTGAAATTTTGAGTCCGCCACCAAACACAATATATAGGAGTACAAAGAGATATTGATTAGAGACTGATATTTTCTGCTTACACTTGTAGAAAATACATGAACTACAAGAATTTCTGTCTAAGATGCATATAATATAATAGTGGTTTTTAAACTCAGATCACCTAAAATGTTTTTTAATCGTGTTTTCATGCTATGGGTTATGTATATATTACTGTCTACAAACTTAAGGAACAAGGAATTTGCTTGCATATGATATGAAATTTCCTGTATTAGTTTTTAAATCTCTTTGCTATTTCCGTTTCATCCTCCATCATCGTGTCTGTTCAATTTTGTTTCTTTCATGGATATTTTGCTAGGTATATGCAAAAGCTAAGGAGTGCTCTGAAATGCTTTCTGTTGAGAATTTTGCTATTGAACTTGCCAAGCACTTTGTATCATTCTATAAGCAGGTTGGTGAACGGTAAAATATAGTATAATATCATTATTGAAATAAATCTTACTTTTGTTTTCCTTTTATCATTTAGAATTATGATCCTCTTGTGCTATGCTCTTTATGGTTATATGTGTGACAAAAAAGTTATCTTTAAAAGTTAAGGGAAAATTTTGTTGAACTATCATTAGATCAACTATGTTATATGGAACGGAGTGTGGAGTGGCAAGGGTGAGCACGAGCATAATCTTAGCGCGGCAGAGGATGTTTAGATGAAAGAGCGGCCAAACTTTTATGGATAATGGAAGGATTGAGGATGTAAGAGAGAAAGTTGGAGTAGTGCCCATTGTTAAAAAGATGGTAGAATCTCATCTTAGGTGGTTTGAAAATGTGAGGAGAAGATTGGTAGAGTATTCAGTTAGAAGGGTGAATTAGATGGAAGATAGATAGGAAGACAACTTGAAAATAAGTTTTCACATAGTTTAGTCAAGGGAGATCTATGTGTAAATGATTTTGTAGTCGACCCCATCTAGTGGGACAAGGTTTTGGCGTTATTGTTGTTGTTGTTGTTATTGTTGTATTGTTTTCCTCCCCATATCCTTTACTTGCTTTATGGAAATGATACTCTTACATGGCTTTTCACAGGTTACTACAGCTATTGTAAACATTGTGGAAAAGCCATGGGAACGCATCATTGTGGATGGTCAACCTCATATGCATGGTTTGTTAAACTGTTACATTCTATAGATTGCAATCTGTTGTGGAGGCTTTCTTTTATTTGATTTTAAATTTGTCTTTTATCTTCCTTAAAGCTGAAGTTTTTCTAATTGCTTTTGAATATACAATTTGTAATATTTGAGAAATAACTTGGTATCCTAACATATTTAAAACTTGCACTTCACTTCTTGCTTTATGGCACTTTTAGTGGAACTAGCAATTTGGGTACAACATTTCATTAGATTGTCAAAATCAGAAAATCCCACTTTCATTCTATTTTTTCTGCCTTGATGGTGTGTTAAATGCTGGTGTAGCTAATTTTAGCTCCCGTTATTCAGTAATAAACTTGCAGTTTGTTTCTTTTCAGCCTTCAAATCCTTTGATTTTATTTTTATAAGGTTTCAAACTTGGATCTGAGAGGCATACAGTTGAGGCAATAGTAAAAAAGACTGGTTCTCTACAGTTGACTTCTGGTGTCGAAGGATTATCAGTGTTGAAAACTACCAAGGTAAGTATGCTATGTAGAAACCTGTACTTTAAGGTATAATATTTCTTGAACAGTATTGTTTATGTAATACTTGATTTGTCATTTTGTTTCGGGTTCAGGTTCTTCTAAAATATTATAATTCACGATTACTTTACTACCGTGGTTTCATAGTTATTGGAGAAGCTTGACATGATATGATTGAGTTGAAAGGAAATTCCTTTGGCTGATCGTGGTCCCCTTCTTCTATCCCCAACTATCACCGGAAGGGAAAAAAAATTAAAGAACCTGAAGAATTTTTAATTAAAAATGTTCTAGAGTTTATCAAATAACCAATATTAAGAAAAGAGAAAGAAAAACTCTAATTGTAACTATTAAAAAGGATCTAGTACTAAATCTTACTACTAAAATTTTGAGACATTGCAAAAGTTTTTTTTGGTAACATACTCAAACTGGTTTTAGTAGTATAATACTCAATCCTTTCAAACTTTTATGAGCATATGGATAACAGCCTGACATTTCTTAAAGATCAGGTTTCTGGAATCCATACTATGATTCTGAGCTTTTGTGACAAATATTCTAGCTATCTTCTTTTACTCCCCACCGATCCCTCTTTTAAGAAATAGTAGCTGCTATTGTACAGAGAGTTAAAAGAAAGATTGGGATATAAAATCTCTGATTTTTGTGCTAAGTTTAGTTTGGATCTGTTTTGAGCAGTCTGGTTTTGAAGGGTTTATAAGAGACAAGTACACGGCTCTTCCTGAAACACGTGAAAGGATGCTAGCAACTGAAGTAACTGCTCGCTGGAGGTAAGGTTTTTCATTGTTTCCCTGGACATACTTTTTTTACTGCATTAGCAAATCTTAATGCAGTGGTGAAAACAGAAATAGTTTCTTGTGTAGGAAAGAGGTATACAATTTAAAACAATCCCCTAAATCACATCGATATTTGTCTTACAGACTTAATTCTGACTCTTAAACAACTTTATTAAACTCCAGTCATCGTTTATTAATAGTAAAAAAAGTTTCTATTGAGCATCATTTAGCACCATCATGGGAAGAAGTTATAACATCCCAATAACTAAGTATTGCCACTGATAGTTAAATGTGGAAATAGAGTCATGCTTCTAATGTAAATGTAGGTACTCTTATGAATCGCTAAGCAGCATTTCGCAGAAGCCGCTTTACTTTACGGAGAAGTATGAGGATGTTAAAAGAGTTCTGGTTGAAACCTTTTTCGGGCCACCGAATGTGGGTGTCTACAGCCCATCTGTTCAAAGCACTCTCTATCAGATGGCAAGGGCTACATTGAACAGGTATCTCTCTGTAATACTCTCTCTGTTTAGCGAGGCAATCAGTTTGTGTTGGTTTCGTTGTTACTTCAAATTTATTCTAGAGTTCAATCATTTGGGGCTGACAATTAACCTAATGCTTCAGATTCCCTGACATAGATTCTATTCAACTAAAGATGCCAAATATTCATTTCCTGCCAGTCAATATCTCAAATGCAGGTGGTCAAATCGTAAAGGTATTCCTACTTTTCCCTAATAGTTTACAGAACTAAGAGAATCAATGAGTAGAAAGAAATGGACTAATATAGAGTGAAATGGAATAATTGTATATTTTCCCATTTTGAAGATATGAAAGCATGAAATGGAAAGAAATTTCCACTCCGTTATTTGTAAATAGAACAATAGGGGATGAAAGAATAGGAAATTTTAGTAGCTTGCCCTTTCTTCCCATTCTGCCCAAATTTGGAGAGAAGGGAAAATAAGAATATCCAATTGAATAGAATGGATTCCATCCAATGCCATTTTGTTCTTTTCTATTATAAAGTATCCAACATTGAAACTAAATGCTCTTTCATTTAAGTCCTAGGACCTTGAAGGACCACCTCCACTATGCCCCACATAAGTAAAAGCCTTCATTTCATTCCCCACCATTCAATCACTTTCCATCTGTGATATTTTGGTTGCTAAATTCGATCTGACCTATGTCCACGACATATAACTGATTCTATATATGTTATATAACTCCTGCGATTGCAGTCTTACAAGCTTACCATATACAAAAACAAGTTAACTTTGGTAAAGTTTGAAAAAACTGATATACTCTTGAATCTTGATCCTATTAGCAAACTTATCTGTTTACATTTCAATTGGTTTTGACCTCACATGTACAGATTTGGTTATTGCTACTGGTTACTTGAGTATAATAGTGAGTCCTACAGTCCTACATTGAATTATCTTTACAATGTTGCTTTTCACTTTATGAGTTTATGGTCCAAGTTTATTAAGACCACATGAGTTTGCATCAACTCTCATCATCAACTTTATTCGAGATCAAATTCGTGAGTACCCCACCCGTTGCCCATTGCTTAAAGAATTTCCCCATTATTAATTTATTATCATTATATTTGGTAACTTGTTTAGGTTACTATTGATTTATAGTTTTTATTAATTGTACATTTAAGCAATGTGAGAGATAAGATGATAGAAATTTTTTTATATGATGAATGCATTTAATATCTTAAAGCTGTTAAATGTTGGTGTTTGTGCAGTTTAACGATGATGTATACTTACCAACGGACGAGCCACACGGGTCGATTCAAGCTACATTGAGCCGCTTTTGGTCAAAGATGTAGGAGCTGCTGAAATTGAACACCACAGATCATCCTTTCTGATCAGAATAATGTGTTATGTATAAATAAATAATGTTGATTATGCTTTTCTAGCTGTTTCTTTAAATGTTGTTTCTTAAGAACAAAATGTACAGGCATGAACTTCTTGGGTTGTTCTGTTAGCATATCAAAACTGATTGGGTAACATTATTGTCTTCTACAAAGTGGAGAAGTAATCCTGGTCAGACAAATTCTCTTGTTTCCATCATTCATGCATGTACATACCCTTACCAAATGGTTTTTGTTAGCCTCTTTTGGCTAAAACCAAAGAACTTGCAGGGACAACAGCTTCCCAAGTGTATAACTCCTACAAGACTCGGATTGAGACGCCACTCAAACTATCAGGATTCTTAGGGTATGTTTGGTTTGTTTTTTAAAGAAAAAAGAGAAGACTGTGAAAACTAAAACGATAAATTGTTATATTTTAGTTTTTTATTTCGCTTAATAATCAAATCACTCAAGTCAAATAACGTCCTTCAATTTTATCATGTCTCATGTTTATAAAGAAAGTGTTTGCACATATATCTCTTATGTCAATCTTGAAATACAAAATAAGTTAAATTAAATATGTATTTTATATTTAGTATGTATTATATACTGGTGATTGATGGTAGCTGATTTTGATGTACACCTAACATAGATCTCTCTCCCAATAATTGACTTTTTCTTGGACGAGATGTTAAATCAATTTGCCATTGTGGAATTAGTAATTACCAACGTTATGGTCAATAGTTGTATATGTTTTACATCTTATTTATCTAGAGAAGATTTGCCAGACAAGAAAATTAGTCTAAATAAAATAGTTTAAATTTTCGAGTGCTTCTCTAAAGGTTTAACTTACCCAAACTAATTCCTAGAGTTAGAAAACGTGATTCACGTTAGTCTTTGAAATGATTTTTTTACTAAGCTATTAATGGATTACTGATCTGCCATGTGGGATCAGTGAAAAACGAGTGAGTTTTATTTTAACGTCCATATATGTTCTAAACAACGTCGTTTGGATTTATATATTGAAGATTGAAACTTCATAAACAGGATTAATTTATACGTCGTTTAGGATTTAGAATTTAGTTATAGAAGTTCTCCTAATGACTAACGTGAGTCACATTTCCAAATTTTAGGAATCAGTTTGGATAACTTAAAAAGTTTTGGACCAATATGATATTTAAGTTAATTTTCAAAATCAATTTTAGGTTAAACTCCAAATATTTTATTAGTATTTATTAATAATTATTAATGAAATAATTGAATAATTTTAAATATTATAAATATATAATTATAGATATTATATATAAAAAATTATAAATATTAAATTAGTTAAGTCATTGTCTTATAATTATTCTTTATCTAAACTAGCCAATGCATAAGTCTCTACTACAAATACTATATTCTTCTACCGTCAAACTGTCAATAATGAATAAAGAATGGTTAAACTTTGGAAAAAGGTTTAAGGACGTACATTGCTTGCAAGCAATAAACTCGAACCACTTATTCCGTTTGATAATGAATAATAATAATAATAATAATAATAATAATAATAATAATTCTATGTTTTATTTTGTCAAAACAAAGTTCAACAAAATTATTTATTTTATATTAAATAGAAAAATTTTTTAATATTAAATATAAATTTTTTTTATGTTATTTTTTGTGATATTTAACACTGAAATCATCTTCTATTTAGTATAAAAGTAAAAATAAAAACACTAAAAAAATTTAAAATTCCTTTTGGAGAAGAAAAAGTATAGGTAACCAATAATTTTCTAATCAACAACCCAGCCAATAAAATATAGAATATTCATAATGAAAGTCATAGAACATCCAAAATCTAAAGCAACCTCAGCCAATTTTATATTTTTTTAGGACAAAACATCTGAAACCTAAAAACAGAACATCCGAAACCTAAAAAAATAAAACATCCAATTTAAGTTATTGGCTGAATTTTTATTGGTACCTAACATGGTTGTTTTGAGAAACTACAATTTACATTTTCTTTGATGGCTAAAGAGGTGGAAGGCAACATCCTGAGAACTTTTACAATAAGAGAAAAAATAATATCATATGAACTACAGCTTTTGAAAAAAATATATTTTAATATAATAAATAAATAAATAATATTTTTCTATTGTTCTGTTTAAAATCTAAACATAATTAATAAATAAAAAATATTTTTACATGTAATATTCAAACATCAAATTAAATTCACGTTTTTTAAAAATCTTCTAACATCACTAGAATTGTTTTTTTTTTAATAGAAACTTATCCAAATAAATCCTTAGCAAACTAGTATATATTTATCAACCAAAAAAAAGCTAGCATATATTTATTGGCTAATATAAAAAAAAAAAAAGACAAATACACTAACAAAATGTATATACCTATCAAACCTGTTGGTCAACATAAATAAAAATTCTTGCAGCAGAGTCATAGTTCAGTTGGTTATATTCTAAGCCTCATAAAAGCTGCACGCGAGTTCTAGTCTTTTAAGAGAAAAATAAAATCCAAAAATTTCTCTAATGAAAAATGAGAGAATATATAATATGTGTGAGTGGGTGTGTAATAATGAATCTAATATTGAGAGTTGTTGAATCTAATCATAAAAAAAGTTATAAATAAAAATTCTTAACTCTTGAGTTTTTTAATTATTATTATTATAAAATTAAAGGTCCAAACCTCTACAGTATCATTTAATTTTATATCATAGTCACCAAAAAAATAATTTAATTTTATATCATTACCATATAATGATAATCATGATCATACGTATGTATAACAAGAGAATATATAGTTTATAAATGTCAATTATTCAACCGCTCTACTGTGCTGGCCACTATAGCCAATATATTTTAGGAGCACACAAAAGCTGCAAATCATCATAAGAGCAAATAGTATTAATAGATGTTCAAATATTTTTATAACTAAGTGTAATTAAGTTTGTTTAAATCTAATAAAATTCATAAATTTTTTTTACCAGAAATATATCAAAAAAGAGACTTGAATTCAAAATGTCAAAAAAAAAAGACAAATATTAGTTAACCTACATCTTATTGCCTAACAAAATTCTTAATTAGTTAAAAGGAAGAGCAGCTAATTATTTTTCTCGGATTTCACGGTGATTCAAATAAGGATATGAACGTGACCATGTTTCCCAAACATCGCTGTCATGTTATCTGGCCTGAACGTGACCATGTTTCCCAAACATCGCTGTCATGTTATCTGGCCTGCTTATTTTATATAACAGTAATGCTATTTCTATGTCTCTTTTTTTAATATATACTTTTTTTTAGTGTACATCTCTATCTAAATCTCAAATAAATAGATTTTTATATGTATAACGAACATGTTTTTATAGTTGACACGAACAAGTTAAAAATCTATTCGTTTATTTTTAAAAACATGTTCGTTCTAGTAGTAAAATCTTATTCGTTGAGATTTGGATAAAAGTGTAATACCAAAAAGAGATGTACACTAAAATTAATTATTTATATAATATCTCTGACTAATGTTAACTTGGAAAAACAAACAAAAGATCACTTAAGATTACATTATTATTATTATTATTAGTATTATTGTTATTGTTATTATTATTCAATTAGCCCCAACACTAACACATCAAACCGTAGGTCAGTTCTCGTCCATTTCCCCGGTTGATTTTACTTAACAATAAATAAGATGGTTTTTTAAATAAATACCTCAAAAATATGTGGCTTAATTTTTTGTTCTGCATATCTATTATTTTTCTTCTTCAATAAAATTTAAAAATTATCATGTTTGATCATAAGGTAGACAATGGAGACCAGAATGAAGCTAATCCTACGAAGAAAACTAACAATAAAAAAAGCATGAGAAAAATTGAAGTGGTTACATCAACTGAACAACAAGACTTGCTAAATAGAAGTGTTGTAGCTAAAAGTGTCAAACCAATTAAGTTTGGACGTGTTGTGTAGGGGTTCAAGGATCTAACTAAGAAATTTGGAAGATTAGAATGTAGAGACTTTGGTCCTTTAAGGTGCATTATCTCCTTTGAGCCACTAGAATTAAGAGACAAAGCTCTCTAGAGTCATTTTATGCCGTAGTTTTTTCACAAGATTACACCGTATTGGGGTATCTCTTGGAAAACGTCAAGGAGGGTATGGCTTGAGGTAATGGGCTTACCAATCCATGTATGGTCTGAAGACACTTTCGATCGTATAGCAAAGGGGATTGATGTATGTTTGGTGATGCAACATGATTTAACAAATGATCGAGTTTCTTTTACTGTGGCTAGGATTCTCATTTATTGCTTTCAATGGGAACCTATACATGAGTGGATCTCAGTGACATGTGAAGATGTTGTTGTTTAAGTTTATGTTAAGGAAATTGGAGCAGACTTTTTGAGCTTCCAAGTACATCCGGAAGAGGATCCTAAGCCTAGTTGTAGTTGTTTAGCTTATGATTTGCCTGGAAATATGGAAGTTGAAGACATACCATCTGAAACAAAAAAACAGGAAGATTCAGTATCTACTAGGTGTATCATTGATGATAGGTGCTCACAAGAAATCATTAAAGAGACACAGCTAAAACTCCGCGAACAGCCTTTTGAAGGAGAAACACACGATAACCTTTCTAATTCCGAGAACTCTCTACCACCGGGATTCGAAGACTTCAAACAAAAAAAATAGGAATGGATGCAGAAACAAGAAGCGATACGGAAAAAAGACCTATAGATAATGAGGAAAACGAGGAGACTGACGAGATAGAAGAAGATGCAGAAGAATCTTTTACTTGTGATGATGAAAATGATGACAGGATTGAGGAAGATAATATGACTTTGCAAGTTTGGGAAGACGCAGGATTCATTATCAATGAAGACGAAGATGTGGTATTGGAAAAGATGACGAAGAAGAAAAAGAACAAAGGGAAACGTCGTCTCAAGAAGACGCAAATACAAGATGGTCTAAAACTTTCAAAGAGACTTCTCATGCTGGGTGCTTCATAAGTAGTTAGTTTAGTGATTTTTTGTCTCATTGGTGGTTGCGTCCTTAGAAATCTTATGTGTCAGGTGTGTCTTTATTTTCTTATCCAAGATTGTCTTCTACTTTTGATCTAGGTGTTTTTAGTGAGCTTTAGGGTTCATAGGTGTCATCGTGTTTTTTCTTTTCTGGTTCGAACCTTCTCACCTCCTTTACTGTATTTCACGTGAGACAAAAAAATTATCATGTTTGATCATTATTATTGTTTGTTTGTTCTGTTTCATTATAATTTAGGAAATTTAAATGTTGAAGCGGTAAGATGATTTATAGAAAAGAACAAATTATAATGATTTAGAGCTTGTTTGGATGTTATTATTTGGCTAAAAAAAATATTTTTTTGATAAAAAAAAAGATCTTTTTATGTTTTTTAGCGTGTTTGGGTAATTTCTAGTAATAAAAACAAAAACACTAGTAAAATAAAAAAAATATTTTTTTTTGAAAAGATGTTTTTTTAAATTTATTTTGAAAATATTTTTTTCTTTGAAAAAAAGATATTTTTAACATAGTAAATAAACAAAAAAATATTTTTACATTGTTGTACCCAAACATAATTGATAAATAAAAAGATATTATTATATGAGATATTCGAACATAAAATTACTTTTACTTTTGCAAAAGATTTTAAGAAAAAAATAGCTAAATAAAAATTTTTTATGAAAAACTTGTCCAAACAAACTCTTAAACCCAAAAATAGTAAATTTATAGAAAAAATGTAAACCAAATATAATTACATATTGTCGAAGGATATATATATATATATATATATATATATATATATATATATATATATATATATATATATATATATATATA